>MKEJ01047297.1:0-18296 GCA_001753735.1 Embelia ribes | reverse complement strand
ACTGTTACTGTTACCGGTCAGACCGGTAGATGGGCTGGTTATATGGTTAGGCCTCTAAAATTTGATCAGTGGGAGTGTTAAAACTTTCCACATACTCTAAATAAAATCTATTTCTCACAGCTTCTTTTTTAAAAGCAGATACAATCATGTGAAAAATATTTAATCGTTGTTTTGATAAGGAATGTGATATTTGGTAAATTGATATTTTTTCTTGTGAGAAGACAAAAAGTAGGTAAAAGTAGGTATATATTGTAACTAGAGAAAATATAATTGAGGTTATTTCCTTAATTAATGATAAGGAAAATAGAAGCAAATTTTAAAAGTAACTCTTGGGTTGCTTCCAAACGCACCACTAAAAAAGCAGTGGCAGATTTTAAAGCAGGTGCTTTAATATTTTACTAAATACCATTGGCTATAGTTTCTAAGAAAAAAAAATATGGAACCCCCATTCTATGTAATGTGGGCATCTCCTCACTACTAATGGATCATTCCTTTAAATAATAAGAGATGATTATTTAATATTATGATGGGTGATTTTGTAATCTTATGCATCCTTGTGTTTAGTTATCTTTGTTACTCCCCAAATTCTGAGGACTTGGGAACGTTAGTAAAAAGAAAAGAAAAGGAAAATAAAAGAAAGAAAAATACAATGCGATTACGCCACTAAGTCACCGATTGGTGGAGTGGGAGTAGGAGCGTGAGAGTGTTGGGCCTATAGTTTAAAAAACGGCCAGAGCGGGAGCGAGGAGTGAGAGCGAAAGTGTGCCCTATATATAAAGGATTTCGTGACTTAGCTACACCATCCTCGCCAACACAACATAATCTTTATTGCAGAGCGATACTAAGCATATAACTATAGCATTCGTATCATCATAATATACGTATAGCCTGCCTGTAGATTATATGTATATGAACAACTCAAATTAAAAACCAAGACCAAAAATAAGAAGAAAACATAAACATCTACAATAACGATGTAAACAACTGTGTTTACTACATTGCTTCAAGCTAAGTGCTTAACAAAAATAAATAAGAAGTTATGCATTGTTCTTGCCAACTATAAAAAACAACAAAAAAATTGAACTTGTTTGCTTTGCTTTTGCCTTCGCTACAACAAAAATATGTACAATAAGCATCAATGCATCTAATGATGCTCAATGCACGCCTCAGCACCTACAAAACATATTCAAGAAGAAATATAGAGAGAGTATACGATTTGACGATCAGCTCCACAATAAAAAGGAGACTACGCTATATGAATGACATGAATAAACATGCTACAACATGTAAAGGAAGCAAATCATGATCATGTATGCTATAATGAGTCATGAATGCAATGCACGCCACCACTACGACACATGCTACGCAAACTATGTCAACACTCTATGCCAACCCACGACGTCTACGCAAACTATGAAGTTGGGACAAGTATCTTTATGTATTTTATAAAAATGGGCTATTTGTATGCCCACTATGATCCGCCACTCGCATTGTGACGCAATTAAAGCCTTGATGGACCTGTTACTCGCATTGTGACGCGACCAATGGGTAATCCCTACTGCAGGTTTCCCGACTTTCACGATTAGACTATAGGCCTTATTGCTTCCACGCATTTTTTTTAAGGTCGATACGTTGTCCCGAAAAGAAAGGGAAAAGATTCAAAGTCTACAACATATTTTTTAAATGATAAAAAGGACTCTTCGTAATTAAACCACGTCTACGCTTTTCAACGCCTTTAAAACCAAGTTTTTCAATGAAAAACAATGCTACGCCAACACATGAGAATGATAGGCTTCGCCTATGCATGGGAATGTTATACTACGCAATAAACATAATAATTATGCTACGCAAGATAATGAATTCAATCTATCATGTTATAATTATGCCATACAATTACGCCAATCAACTGCGCATACTAGATGTATCAATCACGTCAACATATGGATATGGTTGAAATCTCAAGTTCATATTAGAGTTCATAGTCTACCCTACCTCAACCGTGCTGGAATAAGCCCTCGCAAAGCCATGCCCAAGACCCTCAAATTCTTTGCCGCTTGACCCTGCGTTCGATCTAGCAAACGAACTCGGATCACGACGCACCCATAGAAGAAAATGATCTACTCATCATGAGGAAGAAGAAAAACTAATTTGTTTCGACATACCTTAAAGGCACGGAAACCAAGACAAGGCAAAGGAACGAGATAAGCAACAAGACTTACCTCAAAAGATAGCTCTCGCTCTAAGTATCAAGAATATGCAAGAATATCTTGCGCATGAACCCCTGAGCTAGATGAAATCGTCTCGAGAATTAAGAGCTCACTTTTTCTCCCACACTCTCTTTCTATGTGTAACCGGTTAGATGAAGAAATTGAAGAAGAATAGCTTGAAAAGCGTGTAAAATGGCATAAATTAACCGAGCCCACGCTTTGACTGACTGGGTGCCGGTACCTGGTCTCTGTGTACCGGTGCTCACTGTGGGTGCTGATACCCTCTCCTGGGTGATGGATTCTACTATGTGGGTGCGGTACTGAGGATGGGTGTGCCGACGCTCACCCCTTTTTCCAAACTTCACCCAGAACATTTTCCTATCCGCTCCACAATCACGAATATTTTATATATATATAATACATATAAAGCACCATGCCTCCGCAATGCTACTCCGCAATAACTATGCCCACACTACGACACAATATTACGCCATACACACTACGCAATAATAATATTATTATTAAAAATAAAAAATTCATTCAAATTTTCAGGATGTTACAAGACTTATACCTATATGGTAAGTCAACTTACCTATAGGTCTGCAGGGCGAATTGCGGGGCGCCTGTGGGGGCGGGTCTACTTCTCATACCCATACCCGCCCTGCATAATTGCGGGTGCAGTGCGGATACAGGTCTGTTATGAGGCGGGTGCAGGTCAACCCAAGTGGTCCACAGATCTGCAGGTAGACCCACAAAAATATGGGTCTAATGACCAACCGTTATATATAAGCACACAAAAGCTCAAGTTTGCAGACTTAGAGCAGAGTCTTTAGGGATTGATATCATACAGCACCTCCATTCGCATCGTTTATCATCTTGCATGATCCTATATAAATAGCATCACTTATTGCATATGGTATATTAATTTAACCATGTTTTGGTCTTTTAGTAAGTATTGAACTAGCATTAAGAATCCAAACTTGGTTTTAGCTAAGAAGCCAGATTATAACGATCTTTTTTGTAATTTTGGTCTATTACAGAAGAAGATATTTCTATAACTTCACCGATGTATATTTCTTCTTCCCATAAATAACACAAGAATTTTCATTTTGTCACACTGTATGCCACAACAGTGATTTTATATTCCTAATCCTGAATACAACCTCCTTGTTATAACCCAAACAACAAGAATGCCCGTGCAAAATATTCAATCATTTCTGTGAGGACCTAGACAACAAATATACTTACATTAAAGACCATCAATTCTTTAAAATGGAAAACACTTAAATGCATAAAAAAATTCAAAAAATGCTAACATAGAACCCAAGTAATCAACATCATATTAAGAAACATGTCAATTTACTTGTGATACATAAAAATGTGATCAATAGATAGGGAAATATATATGGGGAAACTCAGGACCGTTTGGCAAGGAGATGAATACGGAAAAAAAAAACTTGGTTTTGATCCAATTCACCCTCCCTTGTATTCATGTGGTTAAGAACAATTATGGCGTAATGGTATATACGATGACTACAACTATGTTCTTAAATGAAAAGTTCTAAATCTAGCCAGTTTTTAAACTTATTGACGAGCCAGCTTATTTTGAATTATTTACCAAAGTAAATAAATTCTACATGAATCCACCACTAGCAAGGAAGTGTTTGTTCTCCCCTTCACTGGCTCATCGTGAACAAGGACATGATTGACAATGAACCTGCCATTGCCAGTAGTGGATTCATTGAACATGAAATCAGAAGTAGCAGGTTCGTGTATACAAAGGATTAGAGAGTACGAGGTTAAAGAGAATTTAAAAAACATAAAGATAAACAAAGCATCCGTACCGGATAATATCCCTATTGAGGTTTAGAAAGTTCTGGGTGATATGAATATAACATAGTTGACAAATCTATTCAACAAAATTGGTGTAATGGAAAGATGCCCGATAAATGGAGAAATATTACTTTAGTCTTTTATTTAAAATAAGGATGATATACAAAACTGTTCAAATTATCGTGGTATTAAACTAATAAGTTATACCATGAAACTCTGGGATAAAGTAATTGCATACAGGTTACGGTAAAATATTATGATTTCGGAAAATCAGTTTGGATTATAATTGGGAGATCGACTATAAAGACAATTTATTTACTGCGACAACTGATGAAAAGATATAGAGTAGGAAAGAAAAACCTACATATGATGTTTACAAAAGAACATACGTATTACAATATTAAAAAATAAAATATATTTCGATTGAAATGAGTGACATTGAAAAATTCACATCAACGATCCGACATAATATCTTATTTTATTCAATTTAGTCTACCCTAATCTATTGAGATTTTCAGAATTTGTATGATAATTAGGAAGAGAAGGAGTCCATAACGGACTGTGTGATGTAGTAATGGCTAATACAATAATGAGGGTGGCTAATACACCTTTAGAATTAATTCTTACCGTTAAACAAGTCTATGCCGATTTGCGTGTCAGTCAAAACTATTAAATAAAAGAGCCGAAACCCATTTTATGATAATAATAATAATATACAACTTTAAATGTTGTCTGTTTTAGTCTAAAGAACCACCAAGTGTAAAAGCACGAAGCTTTTTTTTTTCATATGAGATTGGAGAGGGAAAAAAGAAAAGAAAAGGTATAGTGATTACTTAAGATATACTTCACCAAAATTCATCCAATAAAGAATTTAATATATTTTCTATTCCTATATATATATATCTATATATATATATATTTGAAGGTTTTATTTATGTGGTAACACCTCATACTGCAATGTTCTTGTCTTCTGCATTATTGCTTTTCACATTCATGTTAATGTCAGCAACTTAAATAATTATTAAGGCCAACCAACCAAACATTTAGGTGTGCAGTCTATATCATCATCTATAAATATATGTATGTGCTGTATATAACTTTATATAACTTTTGTTTTTGTTGTTATTATTATTTCTCTTATTTTCTATGATTACTAATTAACATTATATCTGTTGGACTCACAATTTTCTATAAGCCCACAAACTAGTGCCTGTGGCCTTTTTAATTGGGCTTAGTAGTCTATCTGCTAATTAATCCAAATTAAAAACTCAAGCATAAAAGAATTGGAGAAATTCAAGCTTTTTATGAAACATATATACTCTAATTACTTGATATTTACTTACAATATGCTTAATTACAACGATTTCTTAACGGTACTTCGCCTGATTATACATTGTTGTGTCATTTTAAGTCGAACATTGTTGTCACTGCACCCAAAAAACGTTATTTTCTTGAATAATGATGATGATACGATGAACTCGGATTGATATATATAGCATGCGCATCAAATAAATTCTCATTAGATAATTGTATTTAAGGACAATTAATTTTCAATTGACAAAGCTGATCAATCATTAATGTAACATTCCACATCGAGTAACATTAATTATTGATCGATAATCCTAACAAATCCCATTTGCTTAAAACCCGCTAAAAATATATAGTCATTCCTCGTGGAGAAACGTAAGCGTGTGAAATGTACTTGTTAAGTTAGTTTAATTACGACACACGGTTACACTTGACACAAATAATAAAAATACAACAGTTGTTTTTCCCGCGCTAAAAGATGACCTGCAAAATTAGTTCAAATTTCAACAATTTCAAAGAAAATTTTCCATTCATAATCCAACTTTGATTGAGGACTTTGAATCCATACATCATGATCTTATAGATAACCAAACATAAATCAATTTCTCACGAGGAAATTTGATTTCAAATAAATGAAAACACATATATATAGCAAACCATTCAAAAAAGATACATCTAGAGAACAAACAAATTATTTTTTTCAGGATTTGATCTTCTTGAAAACATTTTTGAGACCAGCTTTCATCTTATTCGGCCTCTCGTTTTTTTCTTGACTCAATTTCTTTTTCCATTTCTCGAGAAACTTGAGCACGACGCTTGCCATTGCTGGCCATCTATGTAAAAAACATGCCAATAAAATCTCTACAAAATTATATAAAATATGTCACAATATATATATATATATATAACACTTAGATGGTATAACTCAACCACATTATACAGTTAATTTAATTAACTAATTTATAAAAATGATGAAAAAAATATTATACGAAAATAATTATATGAAATGAGAACACAAAATATTCAATTATATAAAGTTAGAAAACAATATGCATACAATGCAAAAAATAAATAAATAAATAAATAAATAAATTGCATAAAATGCAAACAAAATGTTTCTGGACCAGTTACTTACCATTATAAGCACAAGCTGCACAACCAAAATTTTCTTTTATTTTATTTTTTATTGATGTTTACCTAAATAAATATATATTAAGGAAAAATAAGATAGCGTGGCCCAAGATTCGACCTGCCCCTACGTGTGATACTAAAATTGAACTTCATCTGGTGAGATATCACAAGATATGTTCATATTTTTGCGATAAATTATGTGTATAATATAAATCAAGTTATACTAATATACAAATTATGAAATTTTTTAATCTTATCCGGATCTAGAGGAGCAATGGCCGGGCCTTATCTACGATTACTTGTTAAAGACTACTCAAAAAGTGATTTTTTTACTTATTAAAAATAGGCCAATTTAAATTTATTTCCCCAAAAAACATATTACAAAGCCATTTTATTAATGTACATCCACAAAGATGTACATGTTATGGAGCATTAAAAGCATTAAAGAATATCCTTTCTTGTTGAAAAAAAAGAAAGCATTAAAGAAAATTTAATGGTTATTGCGCATAAATGGAGCATTTATATTATTGAGCATAAATGACAATCAATGATTCGAAGACTTTTTTTCCCACAAACATTCAACACTAGTGTATTGTGACATTCACATATTTGTACCACTACTTGTTAGAAAATTAAATAATCAATTTGTCTTTTTCCTTGTCAATCTTAACAAAATAATATTTACGCAAGTGAAATTAAATGACACTTGAAACGAAGATTTCAAATCTAGGGGCAAAAATTGGAAACTAAGCAGTAATTTTACTAAGTTTGGATTTTTTTTCTTGTTTTAAATAGCTGCCCAAAAAGGTAGAAAAAATAGACAAGAGAGTATCTTAGTGATTTGACACTAGGTGAACTAGTGTAAAATTTTCCTCAAAAAAAAAAATAAATAAATAAATAAAATGAGCATGGAAAGAGAGGACGACGAGCTATCGTTCAAGGTATGGAACATCGATAGCCCGTGGAACTGCAGGAGAGATTTATATGATGCGCACAAGGTGTGTCGAGTAGGAGAAATTCTTGAAAGGAACTTGGTCATTCTACCTTTGGAGCAAGAGTATGTTGAAACCGAGATGTTGCCAAACCAAGTTTCAGGAATGCTTTAATGCATATTTTTCTACCAATTTCTTAATCTGTGTGTCTAAATCTAAATTAAAAAAAAAAAAAACGAGTGAGTATATCGCACACCAAAAGATTCTATTAAAAAAAAATGGAGTGAATACACTGTACAGAACAAGATTCTACCATTTGATTGATGAATTTTATGAATTCGTTTTATATTTGATAAGAATACTAGGGGAAAAAAGCGCTTGACTTTATTTTTATAGGTGTAAGTACGAGTCATCAGTTTTTATTCATAGAAATAAAATTTTATAATAAAAAAATTCGGTAATGATTTTACAATTTTATTTAAAAAATTACACTTTCCGAATATAAGATGAAGGCACAAACTATACATGTTTGTTTGTGCAAGAATTTACTCATTTTTAGATACTATCAACAATTGGTTAGTGCGTCATACCAACTTCAAACACTAAATGCGGTGCATGCATAAAAGTTGAAAATGATTTGAGGCTCTATCCATATTGCCACATCGCACTCAAAGTGGGAACAAGAAACAGATAATATATTGATAAAAATAAAAAAGAAAAAAGAAAAGAATAGCCACAAAAATCCACCATTTTCATATCTTTCTTACAATTCCAAGATTTATTTATTAACCACCACAACCCCTCATATCTTAAAACACCCCTGAAACGCTCCCTAAACCAAATTTACCAAACTTAAAAATAAAAAATAAAAAACAAAACAAAAACTCTAGATTCAATTATAAGCACGACTAAAGTAGCTCTTCACCACATTGTTGTACAAGATCTGCAACACGCTCTCATTACAGGGTCCCACGCACCGCGGCATCTTGAACTGGCTAACCGCCCCTCCGAGCCCCATGTAGTGATCTACGATCTTCTGGAAGGTTCCCCTCTTCAAAACCCGCAGCTCCAACGCCCCGATGCTGTTCACCTTACGCGAACTCATATAGCCAGCATCGACAAAGGACCGATCCAAACAGTTGCAACATTCGCTCAAAATTTCATCCCCAGCTTCGCCCTTCACTTCCCAGAAGATTACGTAGTGGCCAGGATCCGTTGACACGTCTACATAGCTAGTGAAATCGACTAGTTCGAGCTTTTCGCTAGCTAAGAGCTTGGCCGCAGCCTCGGCAGATAGTTGCAAGTCTTTTTCGGTGTTTTTGTCAATGTTAATGCTGAGGAGAAGATTACTCCTGCATATGAACTTGAGCTCCGGAGTGGAGTTGTGGAAGCCTGTTACCTCAACTACGTCTCCCAATCCATACCGATACAAACCTGCAAATTTATAATGAGAAAATATTACTCACACTAGCATTAATATTGCCATGCCAACATGTACGCCTTGCAAATACATGTGGGCATATGGGGTTGTTTGGTTGCAGTACTTAAAAGCTGGATGGTATTTGTTTGCTTAGCTTATTTGTTGTTTTCAGCTTAAGCTGGATGCATAGACAAAGTCCATCATAAGAAAACATAATCTGGGCAGTATTGACATCTCCATACCTACAAGTTCCAATAGCTTAATAGTCTAATTTAGATAAAATTGCCAGTGGCACCACTTAAAGTTAAGTTAGATACTCAGATACAGTCACTGACCAGGCTGACATAATATTTCAGGTGATAGTGTACTTATAATAAATTCCTATTTTTCCAGATAAACAATCTAATGATTCAAGAAAACGAGACAACTGAAGACAACAAAGAAGAATACTTGAGTGCAGCATCTAAACTAAGAAAGAACCCATAGGCGAGTATGGTAGCAGCTAACGGATTTGAAAGACGATCAAATACAAAATACATAGTGCAGCAGGCAATTGTCAAATATTAACAAGGCACACCCTGATCTTACTCATCCAAGCAGAATAATCATCCAAGTACAATAATCTTAATACACTAACCATAAGACCTAAAAGTTAGTTTGGTTGCAGTTTTTAAACAAATGAGTCTGCTTATTTATGTCTAAGAAAAAAATTGAATTTAGGCCAAAACAATAAATAAGCTCAACTAGTTGTCCAACTTTTAAGCAAAAAAGATGATAAATTGAAACTTATAAGCTCCAATCAAACCGTCCCTTCAGAATATAGTTTTGGAAATTGATGAAATGTGCAATAATCTGCGATACTTACAGATGCATGAAATGCAAGTTCCTGTGTTTCGAATAAAAAATGATGTGACCAACCATACCCAGAAAAGGTTTTAGTACCTGCATAATTGGTGAAGATGATCTCATACCGTTCACCAATCTTAACTTCTGTTAAACCAACAGGCTTGGGCTCCACGGAGAGTAAGGCCTGGTTGGTCTCATCATGCGTATCCACCTCAACATTTGCCCTCAGAGGCATGAACTCAAAATACCCAATATTGGGAAGCACAACGAAAGTCGCCGACTCAGGAGGCAGTTTCGGGTTTACATTAGCCCCAATCCACCCCTCAGACGACCCATAATCTGCACTTATTAGCGGCAACTCACCCGCATAGTGCCTCAGCTTCTTGAGATAAGGTTCCATCGACCCAGTCATGATCCCATACACGTACTTAGCATTGGGGAAAAGCGCAGGTATTAATCCATACCAGTTACTTAAGCCAGCACATATTTTTTGAATTGTATCGGCCAAGTCTGGGTTTGGCATAAGCAGCTTAGCAATAGCTGCTCGGATAGAAGGGACAGAGACCCGACTAGAGAGGACCCCTTTTCGTATATCAGTGCAAAGCTCTTCCCAAACTAGTTCAAATGTTCGAAAGGAATGTACAATACTGTGGGCGAATGTTGAGAACACAATCTGAATTTCATCCCGGAAAAGGAGCCCACAGAGGAGGTGGCAATACAAAGACTGATGAAAATCAGAACCAAATATTACTTCGTCGGGGCTGGAGCAAGGAGACTGTAACGCTGTCATAGTATTCTTGAACTGCGTGCTACGATATACGTTTGTAGTAGCTGTTCCGGCTGGTAGACCACCTTTCGTTTGAAACTGCTTGCTGCTATAGATGAACTGCAAAGCCTTGCCGTTCCCGACTGGAAACTCCCTGTAAAACCATATTTTCCCCACATCAGCTGATGAATCAGTTAAAACTGCATGCACGACGCTAAGGCTTTAATTGATTGCAACTTTTAAGCAAATAAATTAGCTTAAATTTGCCAAAGAAAAAAACTGGATACATCCAGCTTACTTAGGCCAATATAGTAGCTAATAAACTTAGCTTAAAAGCTGAGCAGCCAAACACTGTCCAACTTATAAGCAAAAAAGCTAAAAAGTTGGAACTTAAGCGGCAGGGTCTAAGATGTATACAACTTATCAAATGCAATGAAATCATTACAATGGACTCCTATCTCTCTCTGTCATCTTTCTTTTTCTGCAGGGGCGCCCATGTGTTTACATTTAGAAACTGATTAATACGTAAGTACCATTTGTGGTACCGGACTAACAGCACAACAATAGAATCACTAAAAAAAAAGTAGCTAATCCAGTTGGGGATGTTAACAACTAAGAAACCAATTTACAATTAAGCATATTCTATATGTAAACTTGTGCAAAATGCATGGATATTTCATTACTTTTGTCATTCTCCATAACAAATTCTTAATTAAAAAATTGATCGAAGTAGACAAAATGTTACAAATTGATCTGTCATGTCCATAACAAGTCCAAAATGAGTCCATCGAGTGCCCATGGTTTAAATAATTAAATAGTATTTTTTACTCGTCAGGTGGTGTGTCGGACACGTATTTCAAAATATCTGGAGAGTATGTGTGTCCGATACAAGTCCGACACGGATACGACACCTATTTTGGAATTTCCGTTGCTGGATACGACACTATTTTGGAATTTCCGTGCTTCCTAGATGGTACTAAATACACAAAGGAAAAGTACCTGTTTCTGTATGAAAAAGAAGTCTTATAAATCTGCATGGTAGACTCCACCAATTCATCAGTGAAAGGGATAAATTTGGGCTTCCCTTGAGTGGTACCCGAACTGTATCAAACACGGACACCGTTAAGGGGAACATTTAAGCTTTACTCCACGGAATTTCACTAATTGAAGGCAATAAAAATTGATTAAAAAAGATCATAAAAACCTCAGTGAGATGGTTGTTATCGGTTTTGCAGTGAGGATAGGGCCATCTTCACCATCCACGATCCTCTGAATGTAAGGTTCCAAATCCTTGTGGGTAACAATGGGAACACAAGATTTGAAACTTGCAGCATCAACTCTTCCGTTAAGACCCCATTTACTTAAGTACTCAGTTTTACCATTTTCTTGCAGTATCTTTTCGAGGGTTTCTCTCTGTACTCTCTCAGCATCCTTCGTCATCACCTCAAATTCTTGTATCATTTCCTCGGGGTCGAATTTTTTCTCCGCCTTCTCTAATATCCTCATTGGGCTTGGTAAGATGCTACAATAATGAAAGTACACCATCAATCTTCAAATCATAACACAGAAACTCAACAACTAGATATAAAAGAAATTTTTCACGGAAGCGGTAAAATGAAAAAACACCGATTATAAAAGTCAACCATAACCAAAAAAAATAAAAATCCAACTCATATATAGCCAATTAGAGTCAAATAAAATCATCAGGGCTAGCCTAATGGGTCAGAACCAGTATCCGCTCAGTAGGAGCTCATCTGTTTGATTTAACGCACTCCAGAGTACAAAAAATAAATGGAGCCAAATATAGGGGAACATAGAACCCTATACAACTAATCTAACAAGAACACATAGATAAAAAAGGCAAAAAAGGCGAGAATTCAAAATGAAAAAGGCTAAACAGGTCAATCTTTTATAAAAAACCATTAAAGTTCATACTCTATAGTCTATAGCCAAAGGCAAGAACCAAGTGGTGAAAAAAAATTCCAAATTCATAAATAAATCAAGCCAATTTAGATTTCTTTTTAATAATTGACTCAAGTCAAATTAGTCTACCTTAAAGTTTTTTCACCAAAAAGAGGTGTTTAAAGCAAACAAAAAAGGCAAAAATTTGCAAAGCAAATTGAACCTTTCATGAACCTATCACAAATCCAAAAGCAGAATAAGATCCTAAAAAGATTTGAATTCCCCAATCATGAAAAGGCCACAAAATCTGCTTTGAATATATACCCTTGAGTAAAAAAATATCTAATAAAAAGTGGAAATTACTATTACTATTTTATTTTTCATATATATATATATATGAAGGAAGATTAAGTGGGAATAATATTAATAATTCAAAAGTCAAATTGCTACAGGAGATTAATCATAAAGAGCTCAAGAACTGACTTTACAACTGAATCTGAGACCGCACAAGCCATTTCCAAGTCGTATATTGAAATTATGAGATGACAGAAAGTGACATATAGGTAGATGGATAGAGAGAGAGAGAGGGAGGGAGAGAGAGAGAGAGAGAAATTGGCGTTTCAAATGAAAAATATTGGACCAAAAGCTGTATAGTAGATTTCTGAGTAGGTTTATCTACTATAAACAATATCTTTATATATAATTATTAAAAATTTATAATTAATAATGATAATTTATAAAAAATTAATTTCTATTAAAAAAATGGCATTCCATTGATATTTCTCTTTAGCTACGAGATGATTTGCCATTTGAGAAATCAAAGATGAAAAATTACGCAAGTTAGTTTTTATTTTTATCAGTTTTTAAAACTTTTAAGAGAAATACACTATAATGATACACATAATACTCATATCAAAACATTAATTCTTTACTTAACAAAACAATCAAATCTAGTCAAGATTGAGGAAATATTTTTCTATATTTTACTGTGTAATAATACATATTATTTGAAATTTTTTTGAAATAGTAGTAATTTCTAGTAAAATAAATGAATTGGTTGAATCTTACAGTGGGGATGAGTTGTATGTTTGTAACGGTGGGGGTAGCAGGTACCTGATTCCGATGGAGAGAGAGAGAGAGAGGCGTAAAGTTCAAAGAGATTAAGGAGGCGAGCTTATCTCTCCCACAGTTGCGCAGAGAGATTTGTAGAGAGATTTTGAGGAGAGGGAGAGAGATGGAGAGAGATTAATAGCTTTTGTAATTTTGTGCGCTATTTTCCAAAGGGGAAGATGGGGGAGAGTTGTGATGGAAGAAAATTCTTTTTCTACTTTATTATTATTATTATTATATATTGTTATTATTTCATATATCAATATTAATTATAATTATTAAAATTTGTATCTTATTTCTTATCGGCTAATATAGTAATAAAAAATTTAATTATAATCATTAATATAATATATTTTGAACCAATTATATTAAAAATTTATTTCTAACACATCGGTACTTAAAATAATCGGATAATTTTGTTTTTGTGCGGCTATCGTTTTCTATTTTATAATAATAGCTTTTCTATAAATGCAGTCCACCCAATACTTCCAAACAGCTGTTACTTGACATTTTTGCCCCCAACTTTTGAGCGTAATCACTAATTCACCACAACCTTTATTTTCAAGCATGACCCGGTGCTTTTGTTAAATTATTATTATTACTCATTGTCACAATAGTTTCAACACGAATGATAGCAATAGCTTTTAAAAGTTCACATCACATGTATGGACTTTATTTTTTTTATCTTTTTATTTTTATTTTTCCTACAATTAAAATGCTTGGTGTGCTCAAAGTATGAGAAAATAAAAAAAAATTAGCTTCCCTTTTCCCATTGACAGTTGAAATTTTTTTGCATAAGTGTAATTTGAATGAATAATACATATGCGTATCTTGTGATCCCTGTATGCATACGAAAATGCGTATCATGCACCCACACCTTTTGCCGTACAAAACTGTAAACTGAAGAAATAGGAAAACTTTACTCTAATAATAATATAATACTCATAGAAATTAATATGATTTTTATTTAGGTGACTATGTATCCATGTATTATGGTTACTGTGAAACTATATGAATCAAACATGAAACTATAGGACTATTGCTTTAATTAATCCGCATGCATGGGATTTCAAGAAAAATGTGGGGTCCGAAAATTAGGTGCATTTATTTTTCTCAAAATTTGTGTCGTTTTCTTTTAAAATTGTTTGAATGGAGTTTGTTTCCACTAGCAGAAGGGTGCTGTTGGTCGTCCTATCTATGATTAGTATACAAAGCGCTAATGTAACGCATCAATAGGGTGAACATTGAGTAATTCTGGAAATACTAAACTCGAATTATTCGAATTTGAATTATTAAAAATAATAATGATAAATTTTTGAACCGGAATTATCCAAAATTAATTTTGAATTATTCGAATTCGAATTACCCAAATTATAAATAAGAATTCTGAACCTGAACCGAATCCGATTTAGACCAAAATCCGAACTTTAACTATATACATAAAACGTCGTCATTTTCTTATATAATATATATATATAATATAAATACTTTATTTCATTATTCGAATAATTCGGGTCGGATACCCGAATTTTTTCTCCCCCGTAAACATGACAATATGTATTAATAATGATTACATGTCTAATACATATATATCATGCTCCAAATCTCAGCTTGTGTACCAAATTTTTCTATCACCGGTGCCTAGAACTTTCACTCTAGCAGAAAAGGAGACTAAAGCCTAAAAGATATAATCTTTCATATATGATTTGGTAGTGAAAATTAGAGTTGGGCATTTTACCGGCAAGTTTGTGAGTCTATTTAGGCTGTATCTGCACCTATCGGACGCTTACATGCCCCAACCATATTTGGCAAGCGACTTGTCGGTCCACTGCCATAAGAGGACAGTCCATTAACTTTCTACCGTTAGTCAACTCACTAGCATTGTCAGTCGATTGGCTCGTGCCTAGACCGGGCTTGGCCATGACTCAAGTACATAGATTTATATATGCATACAAACCAAGATTTTACCTCATTGTTGATGTTGAGAAGCTCGTCAAAACTCAGCGGAGGAGGGTCTGTTCATGCTCGAACACAATCAATGCGATTGAACACGAGTTACTCCTATTTGTACTCCAAAAGAATATATATTTTGAAGGGATAATAGATTATTACATCAACTAATAAAATTATTTGTGTTTTTCCCTCCCTTTTATACTACTTTTGGCAAATCTTACCTATACATCCCACATGAATCGTCTTGACTAGATTTGAACGTAATAATGACCCAATAATAATTCTATTTAATTTTACCAATATGGTTGATTTATATTTTTAGAAGAACGTTTCATACTCAAATTATCTCCATTAACTCCTTGTAAGTCTCATTAAATGTCATTTTCAACTCTGTAAAATTTTCATCTGTATATATTTAAGGACCTTTAAAGTTCATTTATATAAATGATAAATTCATAAAAGGGCGATCATTAAATGACAATGAAGGAAAAAACATTCATTGAGTGATAATTAAGGGCATGCATCATTCATTATTACATTGATAGGTTAAACTAATTAAGGACTTAAATCTTTGTACAAGAAATAGATTGTTCTAAATTTTGAGAAACAAAGAAATAATTGGGTTAAATATTTGCTAATACATTAACCGTTCACTTAAATGCCCATTAGTATGTCAATTTATTTTTTTGACTAATTAGTATACTATCGTGAGAATAATTGAATAATCAGCTCGCCATTGATGGTTCCATCAATTTTTTTATATAGATTCCGTCAAATTTTTGTTTAACGGAATCCATTAGGTTACCATTCACAAATGAGACACGTCACATTAAAAAGTCATTTCTACCCCTCCCTCGTTGTCTCACCTTTTATAATACCACATAAAAGGACAAAAATAATATTTATTTTCCCTAATAAATCCCTGAGATTTGGATAAAGTTATATAATTTTTTCCGAAGTTGAAAAAAACAAAGATTTTGTTTCTTATATACATTTTAAGTTCGGAAAATTTGACAGGATTCGTTAAATATTTACTAATTGTCTAATTATTCTTATGTTAGTATACTAATTAGTCCAAAAAATAAGTTAATGCACCCATTAGCGTTTCAATAAAAATTAATGTACTATTGAATATTTAATCCGAAATAATATTAGATTAGTAAATAACTTGATGATTATCTATACGTGTTCATTTATGCGTGTGGATTTTTATTTGAAGTCAACTCCGCATGCTAGTTGGGAACAAAGTGGTGTGGGTGCACATGCAGAGATTTATCGTACATTAAATAGGGTTGTTATTTTTTCTCCGAAAGTCTGTCTATGCTAATAGTGTTGTATTTTATTTGGGTACTCATATGCTATTATTATTATTACTATTATTATTATTACAATATCTTGGGAGGAAAATGATATAACTTTCCAACCACAAAATATACCTAAAATTCTTACCAGTTGATATATATACTTACATGGCATAATATATTTCTATTTTTAAATACATAACTTATCGTGTATTTGAAATATTCATTCCCTCCATAAATAGTACGAGGATGATTCATTATATGAATATATGTAATTATATTTAATTACAATTTTGCAAAGTGGGTGATGTTTGGAAGGAATAAACGAATTATTGTTGTGGGAATATTTTGGAATATTCTATCATGGTTGTTTACTATTCATGAAAACAATTTACAAACTAGCAAGTTTTGATTATTTGGATATTTAACCATTGGCTCGAGTTCGTCCAGCTCAGTTCAAAATCTTGGCCTCCAACAAATAAAATTTCAATTTGGATGGGTTTCGATTCAAAAAATAATTGGAAGCTTTCACTAATATTTTTTCAGTAATAAAAATGTATTATAATCAATGGAAAATTTTCATTTTGGATGGGTTTCGATTCAAAAAATAATTGGAAGCTCTCACTAACAATTTTTTCAGTAATAAAAATGTATTATAATCAATGGTTCTTGCTTGAATTCATTTATATCACATATATTAGTTCTAATTTAAAATTAATTCGACAACATAGAGTACTTCTGTGACAACCTTCAATTATTTTGATAAATAAAATCAACTCAACGGTTCCTGATGAAATATTAGCATAAATTTCCAAATAATTGTAATTTATAAAATAGAAGCTTGAATTTCAAGTGAGAAAATACTTTTAGATAGACAGATAAATAGATAATTTCAAACTTGATTAGACACCGCAATATATATCCAAAACCACAAAGTTCTGCTTTTTATTATTAAATAAAAGAATATATATATATATACATATATATATATATATATATATGAAATCGGAGTGCGCATGAAAAATAACTTCGAAGTATACTTAGAAACATTTTTAACCCTCAAAGATATTTTTGTAGGGTATGAATATCTCAAAATGATCAATATGAAATAAATGGGCATATTTAACCCGAATGCAATGATTTGGGCACATTTAACCCGAATATGTAACGCATTGGCAAATTTAACCCGGCAAAATAAGTAACGGCATGAGAAATAAGGGCACATTTATGAGCTGAGAGAAATAAAAATTTTAAATGTATAAGCATATGAAACAAGGGGTGTTTAACAAATAATAATTATTTGTGCAAAATAATTTTTCGAGTAATTATTTTTCACAAATGATTTTAGTATCTTTTACATATTTCTCCCATTTGACATCATAAAAAAATAATCAATCACTCGTATATTTCAAAATCAAGGTCAAAGTACAAACGTAAAAGTAATGCCATTTGAAATTGTATGAAACGAGATATGGAAATTTTCATTTTTCAATAATTTTGAAACTATGATTGAACACTTGTTAAAAAGAAAATTTTGAGAATCAATTCTACTCATTTATTTTCTTATCAAAATAATATTGTGAAAAT
>MKEJ01047296.1:0-12629 GCA_001753735.1 Embelia ribes | reverse complement strand
ATATGTATATTTATATATATAATATATATATTCTATGTTATACTTATTTTAAATATTTACGAGATTAACTAACTGAGCTAGTCTATTCTTGATATTGGTAGTTGTAATACTATTGAACTAAAAATTGACCACGAGTTCGAATTATTTATTTGACTTGAACTCGAACTGAGGATTTATACAACTTTTTCTGGAAAGGAAAAAAAAAGGAACACTTAAGAGAACGGAAGAGCACGTGGCAAGTGGACCCCCAGCTTCGTCACCATTCTTTTGTTGGGTAGTAAATAAATTATACAGAAAATAAAACAAACTGGTTTTCAATCAATTAATTTACTCGCCCCTGAAAAAGCCAAACGGATCTCTCTCTCTCTCTCTCTCGATCAATCTCTCTCAATCCATCTCCCACCGCCCCACTCACTCCCTCTTTTCTCTCCACACAGAATGAACGGGAAGCCGCCGGAGAACGGAGTCGACGGAGACGACGAGAGAGAAGAGGAGGAAGAAGACTCAGAGGACGAACAAGAGGAAGAGGAAGAAGAAGAAGAGGATGAGCCGAGGCTCAAGTACCAGAGAATGGGCGGGAGTGTGCCGTCTCTCCTCACCGCCGACGCCGCCTCCTGTGTTGCCATCTCCGAACGCATGATCGCCCTCGGCACCCACGCCGGTGTTGTGCATATCCTCGATTTTCTCGGCAATCAGGTGACGTTTTGGAGTTCGATTATTGATCCAATTTGATTGCAGCCTAGCTGATTTTGTTACGTTTAATGTCGTGTTTTAACTAAATTGTTGATTTTCTCGGCAATCGGAACTTCAATTGTTAGTTTAATTTGATTGAAAATTTGCTGAATTTCTATGTTTAATGTTGTTTTTTTAGCTGAATTGTTGGGACAATACGAGTTTGTTTCGGTGCAGCTTTATACTCAAGCTTTTGCATTGGGTTGCGCAGTTTTGTCCTAAGTATGCTATAAGTTTTGATATGGAATAATCCAGCTTTTTCCTTAGGCAGCAAAAGGCTAGCTTTTTATGCTTTAAAGCTGCAACCAAACAAATCCTAGTTGTATGAGCGGGCACTCCAATCAGTGCCCCTAAATGCCTCTCTATTCTAAATATTAGTATTGAAACTAAGAAATGCTCTCACCAGTGTATCCAAACACTGTTGAATATCCTAAAGATCGGGGGTTTGTTCATCCACAGTTCTGTTTTTAAGTTTAAGGATTCCGGAGTGGACATTCTCTATATCCGAAACTGCAATTTTTGGAGTTTGAGTTATAAAGATTAAAGTTTAGGAGTTAAAATTGGGGACACTGGTTAGATGCCCTATGACAGTTGTAGAATTGATGTAAGCTCTGAGATCTAAACTGGACTTTAAATACTTGTTATTGGTTGCGCCAGTTAGTAGAATACGCCCACCTAATAAGTCACTTTACAATTTTTTCTATTTATTTTTTATTTTTTTGGCAATTTTGATGTAAGTATTGCTGAACTGTTCTCCTTTATTCAAATTCAATAGGATTTTGTGATTGTAGCTGGATTTTAATGTTGAATGTCAGTTTGAGCTGAAGTAAATGCCAGTGTACCAGTTCGGCTGGATAATGTAATTTATAAGAAAAATAGAACACCGTTGGTGCTAATGACAAAAGATTAGCTTCTACCTGCGAGAATTCAGTTTGGAATAGCTGCTAAGCATGAAACACTAGATTTGAGATTTTTAGTAGAACGCACCATATTTGTTACAATTGGAACTTTGAATTTAATTATTATTATGGATAAAAAATATAAGAATGAGTGATATTGCACTTTCGTAGCTTCTCTATGGTTATAAACTAGGTAGCACATACGTTTATTAGTTTGACAGTATGACATTTTCAGATATCTAGTTGTGAGTTTGATATGGCTTGTATGTTGCATGAGTGATGACATGTTGCTCAAACTTGAAATATCAAATATGTATATCTGACGGGACCATTAAAACAAGAATTCATCTTTCTGTTTCTCAAACTAACACTCTAAGGTCAAAAGTGTAGTCAGGTGAACTTATTCTAATGTAATGAAGAATCAGTGAGATCCATATTCATTAACTCTGTAGCTTTATGGAAGGAATTGTTTATAATATAAGTTTGTTTAATTTTTATTGCTGGATCCAAAATCACGTGTTGCGGTTAGAAAAGTTCACTATGTTGTAGGAGACATCTAGATTTCTGTCCAGCACATACAAGAGAAGTGGCTGGAGAATGTAATGCCCAACAGATGTAAACCATCATCTTACAGAAAGTAGTACATCTATCTTATTGCTGCTGTCGCTGGTGTGCACTTGTTTATCGGTTTCTTTTTGTTATGCTCTCTTGGATACGTCATTTGCACAATTCTTTGTACTCTTTAACTTATGTAAGCGGACCTTTTTTTTAATTACAGTTACAGTGTTATCTTTCAAATGTATTCAAGATAAGGAATATTTCCTTACAGGTTAAGGAATTCCCTGCTCACTCTGCTACTGTCAATGATCTTTGCTTTGACATTGAAGGTGAATACATTGGAAGCTGTTCAGATGATGGATCTGTTGTGATAAATAGCCTTTTTTCTGATGAAAGAATGAAATTTGAGTATCATCGTCCTATGAAGACTATTGCTATGGATCCTGAATATGCAAGGAAATCCTCGAGAAGATTTGTTACTGGTGGACTAGCTGGTCACTTGTATTATAACGTGAAGAAGTGGATAGGCTACCGAGATCAGGTCTAGTTCAGGATTCTGCAGCCATTTATGATTGTAAAGTAGTTATTCCTTTTCGGTTTCTGAAGTTATTTGTCATTGCCTTTTCAGGTTCTGCACTCTGGTGAGGGTCCAATTCATGCAGTGAAGTGGAGGACAAGCTTGATTGCGTGGGCCAATGATGCAGGTGTTAAAGTTTATGATACGGCTAATGATCAACGGGTAACCTTCATCGAAAGGCCTCGCGGAAGCCCACACCCTGAGCTACTGCTTCCTCACTTAGTTTGGCAGGTTTGTTTACATTTTTCTTCTCTCTATTGGTATCATCATATTTACAAATACTACTCATTAGCACCGAGGTCCACTTTAATTTTCCTTATATTCTCAGACGAATTGCAACAACAATTCTGCATTTTATAATTTCGTCTCATCTTTTGTGTATTTTTTTTTCCTTACGTTTTTCTGGCCTTTTCTGCTCTTGATAGCTCATTGCATTCTTGCTTTCATCTCGTTCAGGATGACTCTCTCTTAGTAATTGGCTGGGGGACATCTGTGAAAATTGCATCAGTTAAGACAAATCAGAATATAGGCACAAATGGGGCGTATAAGCACATTCACATGTCTAGTATCAACGAGGTGGATATTGTGGCATCTATCCAAACCAGCTATTTTATCTCTGGGATTGCTCCTTTTGGTGATTCTTTGGTGGTCCTGGCTTATATTCCAGGGGAGGAAGATGGAGAGAAGGAATTTAGCAGCTCTGCTCCATCACGGAAGGTATATGTCTAATTCAGTGTGATCTCTAAGTGGAATAGATCTTTGACCGTATTTCTGAATGTTGTTACTTCTAACTCCCGGAAAACAGATTTCATCGGGCAGAGCTTACTGTTTGTTCTGAATGGTCTATCTATTTGGGAGTCCTAGAGATATTATTTATTGGTAAAGTTGATGACAGGTCATTCACTATTTTTATTTGGATGAACAGAAAAAAATCATTTTATCAATTATTATTTAGTTATATCTTTAAATGCAAATTCTTATTTATTGGGGAAATATTGAACTCATCCCTAATTAGGTTACCTTTTACTCTTGACCGAGAGAGTATATTAAGGAGGTGATATCTTTTTGAGAAATTATCCCACATGATGTTTTACATGCTAAAACGGATAAGTCATTTCCTTCCCAGTTCGAATGTATACATTTTGCATGTTTGTATATATTGTATAGAGCTCGTTATGGATACATGATACATAATCTATGTGATGATTATGCATCCAAGTTTTTATGAATGAATGTACTCGCTGAAACTTTGACCTTAGACTGGTGGTTGTGTCACATTTTGTTACTCCTGAACAGAATAGCATTTGATCTATTTTTTATACTCTCATGAAGTGTTTGGGTAAATGCTACATGAATAAACTACTAGATTATCACAAAAAGTCTAGCAATTGTAGGAACTTGGGCTCCAAGCTGTTCAATAAGTTGCCAATTAATTTCCTCATAAGTTTTTGAAGTTTTACAAGTCTGTGTTATCTCCATAATCCTTTCACACAAGAAGGAAAAAGGTACGAGTCATAAGACATTTGTTATTTGAGTTGGCAAGTGATTAGAAAAATTATTATGGAGGGGAGGCCCTATTATAAATTTGAAAACTTGAAATGCTGCTCTTTTGCCTAGTTTTGATGTGTACTGGATGCACGGTGGATTAAACCTGATTTTTCCAGGTAATTTGAGTGTGTGCTTCACATTCCTCTCTCTCATCTCCGTTTTTCTTTGTTGTACTTTTTGCTTTGACCCAGTTCCTTTCTTACCTTTTTATTTGTGATTTATTGTTGTCAAATAATCCTAATCAACTTATGATCTGAACTGTTCTGTAAGCAATGCTAATCTACTTCAAACGAGTTGTTTCATCTTTTCTGTGTTGTTTTCTACAATCCATTCGTATAGGTAATTTTAAGGCCTTTCTAAATACATTTAATGCTTTTTAATACATGATTTATCTCGTAGGCCTATATGCCATTTTCCTGCATTAACAATAGCTAGAAGTTTCTGGTCTATTTTTATGATAATGCAGTATTTTTTGTTGTTGGGCCTGTTGGTGAATGTTACTGAGGATGCGGATTGTATAATAGATTGTAAAGGATCGGGTGTGGTATATTTTCTGTCATATGTGGTACTGTTTTTGTGGCTTAGTTGGCAGACTGCTTGGTGCTTGCTAATTCAATTAGCTGCTATTTCGCAGTTTCGAATAGATTCTTTAGCTGTTCTCTTGTAAGTTAGTTGAAAATTTCCCTTCCTCTTTTATTCAAGATCTTCTTTTGTGGTGATCCGGGATGGGAACTTTCTTTGACTGAGATCTCCCAGTCTGGGCCACAGTTGTAATGGGTAGTAGGGTTCCTAGTGGCTATATCATGCCCATTAGTACACTTGATTGGTTACACCTTGTTAGGTTTGTCTACGGTTTGAAAGAAATCATGAAGTTTTAGAGAGAGAGAAAACCATAATTCAAATTTGAGTGGGGGCTTTTGTAAGCTTCTCTGTATCTTCTATATTTTTTTAAACAGGTGTGAGGGGTTATGACATAGTTTTCACAGGCCTTGCCACTACTTCATGTTTGTGCGTAATACTTCTTTCTTATCGGATAAAGGTGAAAGATTTGAAGATGTTTGAAATTTTTTGCTGTCACCAGGGAAATGCTCAGAGACCAGAAGTCCGAGTTGTCACATGGAACAATGATGAGCTTGCAACAGATGCACTGCCAGTCCATGGCTTTGAACATTACAAAGCAAAGGACTATTCTCTGGCTCACTCTCCCTTTTCAGGTACTAGTTTAATGAAATTAATGACCGCAACTGGACAGTTGTGATACACTGCTACTTGCGTTGCAATGTAGGAAGCAGCTATGCTGGTGGTCAGTGGGCTGCAGGTGATGAGCCATTGTATTATGTAGTATCCCCCAAGGATGTTGTTATTGCAAAACCTAGGTAAGTCTCAATTTATATTTGTCTCTTATATATCATCTATTGATGTGATTGTTTTCCTCTAAACATGTTTCTGCCATTGTTGTATGCTAATCCATCTGTGAAGTAATGAACAGTATGTAGGTCTTTGAACTTCACCACTTCAATTAATTCTAAAAAATAAAAGATGAATTGGAAATGCATTACATTGAAATGTCAACAAAACATGTTTATATCATCTTATCATATGTCCAATGGGGCTAGTGGCTTTATGCGAATGGTATATTGTAGAGGTGTTATATATTTATCTCCTGTTTGGATCTGAAGACTAATTTAAGATTGCCTGTTCTGGTTATGCTCTATCATGCTCATATTATTTAGGATTATATCTTGACAATATGCTTTACATTCTTCAACTATTTTTCTTCATTATAGGTTAAATTTTTTTTTTTTTGTTTATATCACGCAAAAAACATTGCGAAATCTTCATTTTTAATCTGGATAAATATGGAAAAGTAAAAGTTTACAATGTTGATTATATTTCAGCTGTTTAATATAACCAAGGAGCTTTTCTTTAAACCAGTTTTAATTGTGAACCTTATGAATACTGTAAGTTTGTGGTTTGAAAAGTTGTATGCTGTTGTTGGCTTGAGGTGGATCTCACTTTTTGGCTATCTTAAGGGAATAATTTCGAATTAGACTGCTCACCTTTCTCCTCCCATGTTTCACATAATTCTACAGATTCTCTACCTTCATATGTTACCTTTATTGGATTATGGAGGTTGTATATCCTTTTTTTCTGTTGATTTTCGACTATATCCTCTCCTTTGTCAGGGATGCAGAAGATCATATTTCTTGGCTTCTCCAACATGGATGGCATGAAAAAGCTTTAGCAGCAGTTGAAGCTGGACAAGGGCGGAGTGAGCTTCTAGATGAGGTATTGTGTTTAATTTTGGTGTATGGTAGTGTTTGTATTTCATCCCTTTTTCCGCGCTAATGTCTATACATCAATATTGTGTTGTATTTCATCCCTTTGTCCGCACTAATGTTTATACATCAATATCTGCAAACATATACTTACTGTGTGTTTTCTCGCTTATTGGTTGTCTTCTCTTATTTTGGATTATGAGATGTTTTTTTTTGTTATTTTTACTGACTTCTGATTCTTAGCAAGCCTCTCTACAGAGACCAAAATTATTACCATTAGCCATCTGGTGCATTTAAAATTGAGTTTTGGGTATGATTGGTGAGGTTTTATGCCTATGGTTCATAGTTGTTCAAGACATGGTCTTTTTAAGTATTTTAAGGCAATGCATTCATTCCCAGGCAACTTTTCTTGCACTGTTAGGTTCTAGGTAGGGGTGTAAATGAACATAGCCGTTTGAGAGCCGCTTGCTAGGAAGCTGTTAAGGGCTCGGCTTGGGATCTATTTGTTTGCTAAATGAGCCGAGCACAAGCCGGATTTTAGGGCTTGTTATTAAATGACCCGAGCTTGGGCATTGTGCAGTTCGGTTCGTCAGCTCTAGAGCTTATATATATATATATATAAACTAGGAAGAAACGCGAGCACATGGTAATAAAAGAATGTATTATTCAATGTTTGTTTGAATTATTCCTTCATGGATTAATAATCTTTTTAGAAAAATGATGGATCTATTTGAAATCGTAGAAATCAGTGCGTTGATTTATAGTGAAGGATATTAGTGATTGTGGAATAATAATGAAAGAAATTTAAGTAAAATTGGGAAAAAAGGATATTAGTTATATTTCTCTTTTGGTACATTTTAATTTTAATTAATATTTCAAGAGTTTTTTTATTCCTTCTTAATTTTAGTATTTTGTATATGATTTGTCATGTGAGGAAATTTGGAGGGGTGATGCAAAATCGAGTTTTGCTTGTCACATACTTTTAATTAGATGATGAAAATTGATTTTTTGCATTAGTCATTTTTTTAATTCTTCATAACTTAATTTCGATGTGAACAAATTGAGTGATGTGGCACGAAATTGGAGTCTCGCTTGTAAAATTTTAATTAGATGATGAAAGTTAATTTTTGGGTAATTGTCAATGATCACCCCTGACGGTTGCCTCATTGTGAGTAAAAACTCACTAGTTTTAATTTCAATCAATTGGGTACCTCAAGTTTTAGTAACCTATCACATAGCACCATTTAATCTTTTTTGACGATATTGCCCTTGGTAATGAAAAATAAAATACAAGGCAATATCATATTATATAGTTGGTTATTTAATATGCCCTTAAAAATAGTAAATATATTAATAAAAAATTTAAAATAACCCAAAAATAGTGAATATATATATATATATATTATAAATATCTAAAAATATGTCAAAAGTATTATCTTAAAACACAATCAAAAAGGTTATATTAATAGTCTTACGGAATTTTAACCAAAAAATTATCTAGGTATGTAAAATGCATGTTTTGGTGATCCCACAATTTGCTTAACATTTTAAATAACTGATATTTTTTTAATTTTATTTTAATACTTTAAGATATAATATTTGTATAAAAAATTAAATAGAATTTGTTCTTATTTTTTTATTATCTACTATAAGTATTTAGTTATTTATTATATTCCTTGCTTTTTTAATTTAACTTTGGTAATTATTGGAGATTATTTTGTACTACATTTATTAGTTAAAAGGGTAGGATTAATGAGAGACATAAGTAAAGATCAAAATAGTACTAGAAAAATTAAATTAGGACAAAAGGTGCTTATTGATAATTTATTGAAACCTTCAGTAACTAATTTATCAAATTTGAAACTAGTGAGTGCTCACTGATAATGGGGCAAACCTGGTCATAATCACCCTTAATTTTTTGCATTTGCCATTTTTTATTTTAATTATTCTTAACTTTAGTATTTTGTATATGATGTGTTGTTTCCATATGGGGAAAACAATGGGGCTCTTGATCGAGCATGGATTTTTATTACTGTTCGGAGATATCGGGAATAAATCAAATACAATCTTCGGGTTGAGTCGCCAAAATCGCCAAAATCCTCAGAATTTACCCCTGTCCACACAAATCACCCGCTGCGTTAGAGGCTCCACGACTGGGGTTTGTTCGGCTGTGGGCCCTCCGATGCTCAATATCAGCCCACTATGCAATATGGCTATAAAATGGATATCTGAAATGTATATGGAAATAGTCTAGAGAGAGAAATAGTAGAGTTTACCTATCCCCAATATCCTCTTACCATTGGGTATTTATAGGGGAATTTAGTGTTGGAGAGCAAGCCAAGGAATATGCTAGGAAGATTCCCTTTTTGCCTTTATTCTCCATTTTCCTTGCTGTTTTGGATTTATTGCAATTTAGCCCACTTGATTATGAGTTGTACATTAATATACTCCTTAGCTCTCTAATTTCTTGTACTAATCATTATTGTTTGATTACTTTTTTCAATTTCCTACTTTATATTTGTATTTATAATGGCTTCAATTTGTAGAGGAATTTAATTTCTTGTACTAATATTTGTCATTAACTTTTTTTAAAGTATTTGTTTCAATGTCTTGTGCTAATCATTATCTTTCAATAAATTGTTTTAATTATTTGCATCTTACGTCCCACGATTATTTTAGATGAACTTAATTTCTTGTACTAGTCATTATTTTTTGAATAAATTTTTAATTACTTGTTTTAAGTATTTGCATTTAATATCGTTTCATTGTTTTAGAGGAATTATTGGGTTTCTTGAATGAATAGCGTAATGGTTTTTTATGTTGTTTTAATGCACATGAAGCTACTAAATGGTGTAAACACACAGTTGGGAAGTTAAATGCATTTAATTAATTATGGCAGTTACTTTTTCCTAAGAAGATCATACATGTTGAACCAAAAGAAATAATGAACTTCTGGAAATCTACTTACAAATGTAGACATACAATGAAAATGTATTTGAGAGGTTAATCAAATGTGTTCAAAATTTTGGCACTTACTTTTATTTGGAGGATCATACAAATTAAACCGAGGAGAATTATGAAAAATTTATTTTAAGTGGTTATTAAATGTTTTAAGAGTTTTGGCTGTTACTTTTCATAGGAGGATCACACAATTTAACCCAAAGAGAAAATATTAATTTGTGGAAAAATCAAGTGCCACTTGCGCAAAGTTGGACGGTCACTTGTTGCATAGAAGTTATACCACTTGGCGTGAACTCAAAGTACCAATTGTCTCGATTTTGGTGCGCATACTTGACTTTTATCATATTAACTAGAGAGGAGCCCGCGCGATGCGCGAGTCATGTGTAAAATATTTTGTTTTTGTATAATTAGTTTTGTTTTTTCATAATATTGTTTTTGATGATCTTTTTTATGACATCTTCTGTTTCTGATTTTTTTAGTGGTGTTTAATAGCTTGAAAAAAAAAAATCTCTATTATGTTAAGTTTAATTTTTATGGAAATCTTATTTTGATAATATTTCTAAAATATTATTATTTATTATGATAATGTTTTAAAGATTGGTGGGGAATCCTAGATTGTTGATGATCATATTAGAACAAATTTTCTAAAATTTGTTACTACTGAAGTCCTTAATTGGTGTGATGCCGTCAAGAAGTTAGTAAGACACGTGTAATCAGTAATGAATTTCGTTTTCCACATCAACCAACCATGGGTATCCCACCTTTTAAACTTGTATGTATATGCCTTCTAATCTCTTCCCAGTTACGAGCTGAATTGTCCACATTATGTAAAGTTGGCTTAGTTCACTCATTTAGTATATATATATATATTTAAAGACTCTCTCAGCTATTGAGGATATAATGCAGCGATATCTTGTTGGACCCATGAATGAGCCACTACAGCACAGCCAACAGTCTTAAGTTTCTTACATGAGCCCAAGCTTAGGATTTTTAGACGACCCCAATCAATGGCTCGTGGCGAGCCGAGCTCTAGCAAAGATTCAAAGTAAGTGAGTTGAGTTCAAGCAGCATCAACCTTGGCTTGGGATGTATGGCATATCTATTGATCAGCCCAACAGGAGGACATGGACACAGCTAGGATATGTCTTAATGAAATATTATGCCAATTCTGTCAGTAGTAAATATGATGGTATCATCTACAATTACACTCAGTTTTGGAGATCATTACATCGATTAAACATGTATTTTGGTCCATGGAAGTTATTTAAAAATATCAGCTCCAATTCTTACTTGATTAAACTTTCATCAAACAAGGATATCATCCCGATATTTAAGGTTTCCAAGTTATATCTATTTGATGAATTTGATGGAGATTTTGAAATGACTGGAGCAGTTACCGGAAGTACAGCAAAGATGTTGCTGAAGATGTGCTTGATGTTAAGGGAATCGTATCAAGGAGAGTTGACAACTATCACAGATTTGTGGTGAAGTGGTAAGTTAAACCTGCTTCTTCTGGATTTTGGAGGACCTAAAGAAGATTAATCCAGATATACGAAGAGACCATCAATGAGTCCATGTTCTTTTCTTCCGGAGGGGTTGATGCTGGAACATAATTTTAGTTGGTTAGCTGTCCTTTCATTTCAAGTGTTTTAACAAAAAAATGAGTAACATGAGTAGCATGCGACTTTTTAATGAGTTTGTATGGCCTGGATTTGCTCATTATTATTGGATGAAGGGTTAGGATTTTAGTATTTTTAAGACTTATAAACAGCCTATTAACTTCTGTAGCAACTGGTGGTGTTTGTTATTTTCATAAAGTATAATTTTGTTTGACTCTTGAATCCCTAGGCTTAGTCCCCGCTACAAATCCTATTTTTTCTTCTCTGTAATCTGTTTAGTTGCTGTAATACTCACTGGATTGCATTAATTCTAATGAAAGATCCCACAATTCATTGTTTATTCATCTGCCTTCCTTTCATATTGGGCCATTTGTGGCAGATTAATGTTGCAATACCTTGTTTGACTTGTAATGATTTTATATATATTTTTTCTTCTTCTGATAACTAACTTTGATTTGTATAAATATATATGGGCAACAACTTACATTGTTTCTGCCTATGTACTTCTCTGATTCTTTGCTCAGGTAGGATCAAGATATCTAGACCATCTGATTGTGGAAAGGAGGTATGCTGAGGCTGCATCTTTGTGTCCCAAAGTGTTACGAGGATCAGCATCTGCATGGGAAAGGTATTTAAACATGAATAATATGTAAGACTTATCCGCAGCTGTTGTGTTCTTTTTTTCCTGTAATGACTGTTAGTGGTATATTTTACAGATGGGTTTTTCACTTTGCTCATCTTCGTCAGCTTCCTGTATTGGTTCCATATATACCAACTGAAAATCCAAGGTTACGTGACACTGCTTATGAGGTATGTAATATGTGAAATTTCCTGCAAGCTTATTGGTTACCAATGCTGCTAGGTGGACTTGCCAAACTGAGAAATGGTCTCTACGAAATTTGTTACTCTGCAGGTTGCTCTTGTAGCTTTGGCCACAAATCCATCTTTCCACAAGGATCTCTTGTCAATTGTCAAATCTTGGCCTCCAGCAATTTATTCTTCTCCGCCTGTTATCTCAGCCATAGAACCTCAGCTTAGTACTTCGTCTGTGACTGATGATCTTAAAGAGGTCAGTATAAACTGTTTTATGTAAATTTTTGCCAATGGATTTTATTGGTTATTACATATTTTCCATTACTCTTCAGGCGCTAGCGGAATTGTATGTAATTGATGGTCAGTACGAGAAAGCTTTTTCACTATATGCTGATGTAAGTTCCCTAGTTGAAATTACATTGTTTCTTGCCGACACAAAAACCATACCCATGCTTGAAATTGAGTTAATCTTTGTATGGTCTAATGAGATACAAGCTTTGGTTGCTATAGTTCTAATGTACCCTTTCTTTTACGTTCAGCTCATGAAGCCGGATTTATTTGACTTCATCGAAAAACATAACTTACATGATGCTATTCGTGAAAAGGTAGAGAATATGTACACCATCTGAGGTGATACTTTCGG
>MKEJ01047283.1:0-17322 GCA_001753735.1 Embelia ribes | reverse complement strand
AAATAAAATAAAATAAAAAAAGAAATGGCTTTACTTGCTTGCTTAAAATATTCGTTACTTCAATGATATAACCAAAGATTCAAATTTCAAAAAGGCACAATTTTTATTTTCCATTCTAATAATAAGTCAAACTCCAAATTTCCATCTCCCAATCGCCACCAAACTCCGGCGACAACTCCGCCGTCGACCACCCATCTCTCTGTCTCTCTCTCTTTCTCTCTCTAAAAGGTAAGGCCTTTGATGGGTTTTCATCTTCATCGATATTAACGACGTTTAGTTGCTCTGTACGGATAATTTCTCATGTGGGTTTGTGATATTTATCTCTTTTTTGATTTATGTATGCATATGATCTCTGTAATTGATGTAGTTTAATTGCTTTTTTTTTTCTTTCTAAATCTAAGCTCATCTCTCTCTCTCTGAAAAAGGTTTGGTCTTTCATGGGTTTTTCATCTTCATCGATATTAACGATGTTTAGTTGCAATTTGCTGTTGATTTCTCATCTGATTTTGTGATATTTAATCTCTCTGCCCATGTATGTATACTTATGAGCTCTGCAATTGTTGTAATTTGATGGGTTCTTTTTTAAATTATTAAAATGTTGAAGAGATACGATTCTAGGGTTTTCGTCAATTTCAATAGTTTGTTAAGTTAAATGATCTTCGACTCTTATTTTTAACTATTTAAATTTCTGGGTTTTTGGTTTTAAATTAATTTTTGAATTTAGTTATTTTTGAGTGAGTTTACTCTGAATTTTGTAGAACAATTTTTGGTGAACCCTGGATTTTGTGGAATTATTTCTTAATTGAAAATTGTAATAGAGATAAAGGAGATAAATTTGATGGAACAAATGAATGTAGGGTTTTCTGTTCGTGTTTTTCGTTGTTCAAAATTTCCCTTTAAGATTTCTTGCTTCAATCATATCCTAATTTTTGTATTTAGTTCTTCTGTGAATGTGTTTACTTTAAATGTTAATTACGTAGAATTATTTTTCAACCAAATAATGTAGCAGAGGTTAGATAAAATATATCTAGTAAATGAAATAGAGTTTTCTTGCTTTTGATATCTGTGAGCCGGTAACCCTCCATCTCTTCGAGTTAATGACTTAACTTGGTTTTTTTTCTTTTGGCAACTAACCTATTTCACAAACGAAAAAAATATTACTAGGTCAAGTTAACTTCAATCCTTCAATTTCTTCTTCTGCTTATCTTATTTAATTTCCTTGAGAAATTCTAGTTGAATCCTTGCCTTATTGTTGTATTTTGTACCATACTCTAAATTTTGTAGAATAGTGAAGTTATGAAAATGGATCCTTGGAAGGAAAAGGGTGATGGTTCCTTTGCGTACAAGGAAGTTTTGTAAGATGAAGTTGAAACTATAATTAACACTATGCTTTGCTTGTTTCGATACCCATAACCAGATAACCCTATATTTCTCTTCAGTTCAATCATTTACCGAGTTGATTGAGCACCGATCTTTCATTTGTTAAATTTTACTGTTCATTTCCCTTGAAAACTTCTAGTTCCATTCATAGCCTAAATTATTGGATTCTATACTTTTATGGATTAGTTATCTTTCAATTGTGTAGGATAATTTTCTATTCTCGTAGAGGAGATGAAGTCTTCAAAAGTTGATCCTCGGAAGAAAACAGGTGATGGTTTGGGTACGAGGGAGTTGTTACATGACATTGAAACTATAAGTAATGCTCTATATCTAGACAAGACCCGATTGAAAAACTCTGGTCCTAATCTTAATAGTCGGTCCAAGTCAGTCGGAAAATCTTATATGGACGAACTTGCGTCGAAGCAGAAGGAAACTAATGACAGGACGTTACAGAAGGAGAAGAAGTCCATTTGGAACTGGAAGGGCCTAATGGGTTTCACCCGAAACCGTAGGTTCAACTGTTGTTTTTCTCTCCGAGTTCACTCTATTGAAGGTTTGGCCTCGTGCTTCGAAGACCTTGCTTTTTGTGTGCACTTTAAGAGGCGGGACGAGGGGTTGGTCACCCGTCCGGCTAGGGTTCTCGAGGGAGTAGCCGTGTTTGAAGACCACTTGACGCTTACTTGCTCGGTCTATGGGAGTAGGAGTGGCCCCCACCATTCGGCCAAGTACGAGGCGAAACATTTCTTGTTGTATGCAGCTATCCATGATGCTCCTGAGCTTGATTTAGGAAAGCATCGGGTCGACCTAACTAGGTTTCTCCCCCTTACCTTGGAGGAGCTAGAGGATGAGAAGAGCTCCTCGAGTTGGACTACTAGTTTTAAGCTCTCGGGTGTGGCCAAAGGTGCTAGTATGAATGTAAGCTTTGGGTATTCCATAGTTGGGAGTAATACTACCCCTTCTGCTCCTAAGAGAGACATTTCTCATGTATCTAATTTAAAGCGCGATAACTTGAGTACGGATAAGAGTGAAATTAAGGGCGTGATACAGCGGACCGGGAGCCTTCCCTCTAGGTCTTCCACCTCATCTCGATCCATAGAGGACATAAAGGATCTTCATGAAGTGTTACCGACATCAGGCTCGGAGCTAGCCAAGTCTATGAGTATACTTTATCGTAAGCTTGATGAGGAGAAATTGGATGTGAAAGTTGATTCTAAACTCGAGCTTGATATCACTTATGATGCGCTTGAGCCTAAGGCAAACTTTGACTCCATTTCGGGTGATGGTAATGATATGGAGAGTGAGAAAAACGAGGATGAAAAGATTGAACCTTTTTCTGCGCAGCAAGAGGTAGAAGCGGCGGATAAAGAGATGAAATTAGAGGAGGGTTCTTTAAGCACTGAAATGGAAAATTCAGATGTTTTTAAGATTGACAGTTCAGTAGAGGATACAAATCTTCAACCCGAAATTGACGAGTGTGGCAGCACTAATGATGAACTGCTGGCGATTGGCTGCACAAAAGAGGGTGACCTGTGCACCACCGAATCGCTCATGAAAGATCTCGATTTGGCTTTGCATAATGTGTCTGTTGCAGAAATGGGGGTGGATTTGCCTGGAGGTGATAGCAAAAAATCAGAGGAGGATAATTTTGCCAAGATTAAATCTGACTACGAGACGAAAAGGAAGCCAAAGTCACTTTGCTTGGACGATGTAACGAACTCGGTAGCTGATGAGTTTTTAAACATGCTGGGCATCGAGCACAGCCCGTTTGGTTTGAGTTCTGAGAGTGAGCCCGAGTCCCCAAGAGAGCGTCTGTTAAGACAATTTGAGAAAGATACATTAGCTGCAGGTTGCTCCTTATTCAATTTCGATATGGAAGAGGGTTCCCCCGAAGAACTTGAGTTGCCCCGCTTTAATAATGACGACTTTGACGTATTTCAAACTGAGCTTAATATAGCATCTGAGGCCGAGATGAGAAAGCCTAGGGCCTCGATGCTAGAGGACCTAGAGACAGAAGTTTTAATGCAAGAGTGGGGCTTAAGTGAGAAGGTTTTTGTAGAGTCGCCACCCAGCAGGTCCGTCAGTTATGGGAGTCCCATTGATATTTCTCCTGAAGAAGCTCCCCAGTTGCCGCCTCTTGGGGAAGGCGTGGGCCCGTTTGTTCAGACAAAAAATGGAGGGTTTTTGCGGTCAATGAGTCCGACTCATTTTAGGAATGCAAAAAGTGGTGGTAGTTTGGTTATGCAAGTTTCAAGCCCGGTTGTGGTGCCGGCAGAGATGGGTTCGGGTATAATGGAAATTCTAGAACGCTTGGCTTCAGCCGGAATTGAAAAGCTGTCGATGCAGGCAAATAAACTAATGCCATTGGATGATGTTACAGGGAAGACGATGCAACAAGTGGCGTGGGAAGCTGTACCCAGTCTGGAGGCATCCGATAGGTTGGTGCTTGTATTTTCTTTACCAGCTTATAAGTCAAAAATATAAGTTTTAGTTGAGAAAAATGTTTAGCTTAAAAGGTTGTATAGTGCTATGCCATTGGATAAAATGTTAGCAACTTAAAAATGCTTTATTTTAGGGAAATTGCATAAGATAGCGGTTTCAAAGCCCACTACTGCTCAACTTATTTTTGATGGGTTTGGGTTCAGGATTGTTGCCCCTTTTTTTTTATGGATGATTTCTGGGATATATTTTCGGTATATGGCATTTGTTTTCTTTTCTGCAGGGGAAGCAAAGAATAGCTTTAAAAACTTGCTTATGATGAATATATATTCGATGCATCCGTGGTGCAGCCAGTGGTATTGATTAAAATTTTGGTTTTAAGTTGCACCGTTGGTTGTACCACGGGCATATACATGCATTTTGTATTTTCTCGCTTATGACATGTGGTAACTTTGTTGTCTCTTGTTGCAGGCATTTTCCATCGAAACATCACTATGAGGTAGAACACAATGAAGCTTCTGGGCAGAAGAGAGGAGAATTGTCGAAATTTAGAAAGGAAAATGACTCAGAATTTGTGTCGTTGGAAGATCTTGCTCCTCTAGCAATGGATAAAATCGAAGCCCTCTCAATAGAGGGCTTGAGAATACAGAGTGGTATGTCTGATGAGGAAGCACCTTCGAACATAAGCCCTCAAAATTTTGGCGAAATATCTGCTCTCGAAGGGAAGAGGGTGAACCTAGGTGCGTCCCTTGGGTTGGAGGGTGCGGGTGGACTACAGCTTTTGGATATCAAAGAGAGTGGTGATGATGATGTGGACGGTTTAATGAGCTTATCGCTAACGCTTGATGAATGGTTAAGGATTGATTCAGGCGAAATCGATGACGAGGATGGCATTAGTGAGAGGACTTCTAAGATCTTAGCGGCTCATCATGCTTCTGATTTGATTCGCGAGAGGTCAATAGCGGATAAGAAAAGAGGAAAAGGTTCCGGTGGTAGAAAGTGTGGCTTATTGGGGAACAACTTTACGGTTGCTCTATTAGTTCAGCTTCGTGATCCTTTACGTAACTACGAACCTGTGGGTACGCGAATGCTAGCTCTTATTCAGGTGGAGAGATTGTTTGTTCCGCCTAAACCAAAATTCTATACCACTGTTTCGGATTTAAGGAACAAAACGGAAGAGGACGAGGATATTAAAACTAAACCTGCAAAAGAGGAAGATATTATAGAGGAAACGAAGGAAGAACACGTGACTCAGTTCAAAATTACCGAAGTACACGTGGCGGGGTTGAGAACCGAGCCTGGGAAAAAGAAGATTTGGGGCTCGGCAGCTCAGCAGCAGTCCGGATCCCGCTGGCTGGTTGCTAACGGGATGGGGAAGGGCAAAAAGGCGCCCGTTGTGAAATCAAAAACTGTTGTGAAATCTGTTCTCCCCGCTACGGTGACAGCTCAGCCTGGCGATACGTTGTGGAGCATCTCTGCTCGTGTCCTTGGGAACAGAGGTAAGTGGAAGGAATTGGCTAAGCTTAATCCTCATATTCGGAACCCGAATGTCATTTTACCCAATGAGACTATCAAGTTGCGGTGAGAATGCAAGGTTCTTTTTTTGTAATAGCGTTTTATATAATTGTCAAAAGGGCCTGTAAGATTTAACACTTTTACAATTTTCCCAATGTAATTTATGTGTTTTGTAAATTAGACATGGGGGTTGCCTTCTTGATGCTTCATTTTGCTGCATTCGGTTAATTATCTTCAAGATGTTGGATGCTTGTAGCAAAGAGGTGAGTGTATCAGAAACTTTGTAAAACAGTGAAAAAGTTACAAATTTCTGTTTTTGTTTGTCATTTTTCAGTTTGCAGAATTGCAAAGTTTTGGAGCAGAAGCCTTGGTTTTAATCTTTGGACCCGAACTCAATCCATTCTTGGCAGATTTTTTACTGGAAAATATCATACTCGGTAGACTTGCCCCTTGTCTTTTGTTGAATGTCATCCTTCAATTCTGAAAGCAGTAGATTTTTCGGTACAGTAATAGAATTGCTAAAAGCGGTTGATGAACCATCAGCTAAACTGAATAAATGGTAAGTGAACCATCCTTCAATCTCTTCACAGGTTCCTTCTCCCTGTCAGCTCGTCCGAATCGCAATGCAAGTGAAGTTTTTCCTTCTAGGCTCTTGCTAGGCACAGGGAATTACAATTATGGTTCGGAGGATCATCTGCAAGAAACTCAGACCGAACCTGATCACATATGCAAGCATTACAATTTTTCATTTTCAAATGAGAAATTACTTTACATGCAGTGTTTGACAAACCAACCGTATCTGTTCCTCTGAGCAGAGTTCCAGTTCGTAATTTGATAAAGGAACAAGAAAAATCCAAAGATCTAAAACGAGCTTATATTGGCTTCACAATGTAATACATAACAATCCTTTCTTCATATATAGTCGGTCTAGATTCATCGGTGCTAAAATTTTACCGAACTCAGGAAGCATATCATTTCGAGTAGGCTGCAATAAATATTCATTTACATATAGTATATATCACCAAGATACAAATTTCAATAAGCATAAGGTTATTATATACCATTCGTCTCACAGTATTCACTCAACAAAATGGCGATGACTGCTTCTTGATGAAAGAGCAAAGATGGGAAATCACATATTCTCTACTTCCTGTCAGATTCAGTAATGCCTTCGTCTTCTTCTAGTCGACTACCCAATCTCACAATGTCTTCAACATGGATCTTCCCATCTGTAAAATCGTTCAAGCTCTTCAAATCAGCAATTTCTAGAAAATTTAAGAGTGTTTACAGTATCTCTATGTTCCAAGACAATTTCTAAGCCACAATATTAAAATTAAATCTACTATTTTGATAACCCAAAATACAATCAGAGCCCTTATGGACAAGTGGCCCAGAGTAGAAGTGTCGGTGCTATAGCTCCATAACACCAATATCATCAGTTAAAGCCAATAAATAATCCTGGGACATTTAAGGTACAACAGACGTAACTGGCATATTGAACAATAATTTTGCAATTACAACTGACATCGAATTTTTCGTAGTTTGATATTCCGAGAACACCAAAAAATGTAATAGGAATGCGTGAGAAAGTAGATTGAAAAACTAACCTTTATCTTTCGAAAGGCGGCTGATAAGTTCTTGAACTCCCTCCTTGCGTAAATGATCCTTCAAGTGCATAGTTGCAGCTAAAACCTCTTCAGGAGTAACTTTACCATCAAAATCTCTGCACAAAATGGGTATAACATAAAGCTAAGAGTGTAATGGCCGGAAATGGATACTCAGTTCCAAGCTAACAGAAAATTTGATAACAGTTGAGTCAGTCCACAAGTGAACATTTGAGATAAGGAAACGTATACTAAAGCATGTATGACATTAATGCTCCGTTTGGTGCAATGTTGTAGGAAGATGTGAGAGAAAAGAAAACCTCCTTAACAATTAGTTGATCACATTTCCCCACAAAGTATGCTTACACCAGACCGAGCTTAAACATCCCTAAAGATAAGGACATTAGTTGATCATAAGCATAGCTTCATAGGCTAATTTCTGAGTTTGCTTTTTGATTGAAGTTTTCACATTTTTGTTTTTGAAGAACTGAACATGAAGACATCAATTTACAGAAAAGTTAGAAAGGGATTTTCTCGATGAAAATCACAAGGCCTAATAGAAAAGAGCATATTTTCTATTATACTGAGGTGGAAAGTTGTTCTTATCCGTAAGCCGGATGGATACACAACGCATCTTCATAAAGTTAGATGTGAACTTTTGTACCATATGCACATAATCCGTGCATCCAAAGCCATTTTTGGGTAACAATGTTCCACCATCAGTAGCAAGAAATTAAATCCAGCAGAAAAATCTGAAAAAGCTTTTCAGATGAAAAAGACCCATCAACATCCATCTTTTGAAGACAGATACTGAAAAACCTCAACCATATGGACTCTTATCATCCGCATCACAATTGTCGAACAATAACCAAAATTGCAAAATTGAAAATAAAAAAGTTTGCACCTATCTAGAAGCCGGTGGCGGTTCCCAATTTTAGCATCCACATCATCAATTTCCTTCTCAAGGTTTTGAAGCATAGCATCAACCTGAAGCCATCACGTATATAGACAATAATTGACCGCCACTCTTAATAGTTGATCATGTCCAGAAATAGGAAGAAAACAAAAAACAAAAATGTCAAATGTGATGAAACTCACCCGGTTTATGAGTGCTGATGAAACTCCAGAACTTACAGCCACATCCGAGGCCTGCTCATTTTCCTCATGAACAGCTCTATAGGCCTTCATGGCCTCTTTTTCATCTACACCTTCTTTATCCACCATGCTGTTGTAGAGTTCGATCTGGAAAACAAAGTGTATTAACATGAACACATTCTCAAAACCAATTACAGAAGTTTTTAACATGAGAAGATTAAAACAGAAGTTAAGCACAAAAGATCTACCTCTTTATTTACTAGCCTCAGGAACTCTTCACGCTCTCTACTAACAGACTGCAAGAATTACCACAAAATAAAAATCAACCCAATAATGCTGTCTAAGAAAAGGAGTTTAAACAAGGACAATTGGTCCTTACAGATGCAGAAGCTAAAAGAGCCAAAGCACGACTAAGTTCACAAAGATTCTCCTGCTTTTCAATGGTTCTTGCTCTGGCTTGTTCTTGCGCTTCCAGTGCTGTTGGAATGACCATTTCCTTCAAAGCCAGATCTTCTTCAACAACAGGTTCCTTCTTAGCTTGCTCCTCGATCTCTCTCTCCTTTTCTTCTTCTTCCTATTGTTTAACACATAAAACAATTAAGGTACATCAATATCCTACCGTAACACTTAAAAAATTGAGTATCAACTATTCCCACTATATAAAGCAAATCATGCCCAGTTGCGGTTCAAAGATTTCTTCGAGATTGAAATTTAAATGCATTTTCCATCAAACTAAGCCCTTTCTCAATCTTATAAAAAGATTTCTAGACAAATCATATTAGTGTGTTGAGGTTTAGTGACATGGAAGGTGAACACAATAAGGCTCTGTTTGGAGCAACGATTCGTCGTGGGAAAATGTAACTGAAAGGAAAAACTTTCACAAAAAATTATGGAAGGTTGAACAAATTTTATTTTCGCTCACTTTTTCCTACCAAAAATCCTTGCACAAACAAAGCGTAATAGTGCTTCAGTACAGCAAAACATCAAGTCCTTGTGGTTTAGTTTTATGAACCTTTAGACTTTTCTTGCTCTCGTTTCACTGATTTTGAGGCAGAAAATAGTGAAACTTTTGAAACCTCCTTTTTCTCATGTTATTTTAGTTTCTGTACAAAATTAATATTTGAATCTTCGAAAAGACATTCTGCAGAGTCAAGAATGAGATGTTACTAGAAGAATCAACAAAAATCCATTTCAAGAAGTAATCCCCCAATAGTATCTCCTGCAGCTCTTGCTTTCAAAACCAAAAAAATATTGTTCCAGATCCAAAACCAAATGCAAGCTGAAACTCCCAACTTTTCACCCTTTATTTTTTGAGGAGCAGAAAATCCAATCTCTGGCCAAATCATATTAGTGTCCATGTTCATTGACATGAAAAGTTAAACACATTAAAACTGCTCCAGTGCAGCAAAACATCAACTCCATTTGGTTTTCTTCACTGGTTTTGAGACCTAAAATAGTGAAACTGGGGAAACCTCCTTTTTGTAATGGTATTTCAGTTTCAAAACAAAATTAATTTTGAACATTTAAAAAGACATTCTTTGGAGTCAAGAAAATGAGATTGTTACCAGAAAAAATTAACAAAAATCTGTTTCATGAATTAATTCCCCAATATTATCTTCTGCAATTTTTGCTTTTAAAACGACAAAAAGTTTTCCAGATACAAACCCATATGCAACCTGAAAATCCCAAATTATTTTGCGGAAAGATATACAATTGAAAAAAAAGTGATAGGTCAAAGACTCAAAAGCCAAGCAAGGATTTAAATTGAGTAATGATATGATCAAAAAGAGACTATTAACCTTGATGAGCTCCTCTTGCATTTCAAGGAATTCCAATTTCCTCCTCCTTTCGGAAACAGAATCTTCTGACGGTAAGGCCGTAACACCAACAGTATCCACAACCTCATCTGGGAGCGATGACAATGTAGCTCCAACAGCTTCCTCTGGCTTTAATCTTCCGGAAACAATAAAGGCTCTGTGTACAGGGGAAATAGTTAAATGCGGTCCAAATAATAGAAAACACGATTTGACAAACATCCCTTTCAGTTTAATCCGGAATACAACTGAAAATACTATAAAACACACCTGGAGAGAATCAAAAGTGATGATGGGACAGAATGGTTTAGAGAAAGATCCAACCAATCACGAAGCTGCAGCAAGTTTCACAATTAGTGCAAGTATTAACAGATAAATTTTTCATACCGAAGTAGAGAACAAAAGATAGATACACACGCAAAATGTGTGTGTGTGAGAGAGAGAGAGAAAGAGATAGAAAGAAAGATGAGAGAGAGAGAGAGAGAGAGAGATCTGATAAGTGCTGCTATTGAGCATGCCTTATTCTCTTTTCATTTTAAACTTTAACCCTTTGACACACAAAACAAAAATTGAATTATTCACGTGATGCACTCAGAAGAGGCCATTCCAGAAAAAAGGAGTGAAGTCTCCAACATGTACGACACTTGTTTCCTCTACAAAATTGCCACATCATTCGGCATTATAGAAGACCAAGAAGAATGGACTACAAGACCACGATGCGGGTAACAGGATACAGCATGTTAAGACAGACAATTTCATGTAACTAAGTAAATGAAAGGTCGGGTACATGCTAATGAGATGATTATATTTACATGACGAGTAAGGTATGAGTGCCTTTGTTTTCCACTTCTTTTTTAGTCCTGAGTTTTAGTATAAAAGTTGATATTGTTGTAATAATAGCATTGCAATAATAGTTGGTGTTAGATGTTAGGTGTTAGGTGGTGTTGTAATAATATCATTAGTTGATGTTATATAGGGGAGAGCAAAATTCGGGTTCCCGAACCCGAAATTCGGGTAGCCGACCTAAATTTCCCGAAATTCAGGTTTGGGTTCGGATTTTTTTTTTCAAAAATTCGGGTAATTCAGGTTCGAGTTCGGGTAATTATTCGAATTACCCGAATAATGAAACGACATCGTTTTATGTATACAATTCGGGTTTCGGGTAATTTGGGTTCAGGTTTTAGTCTAATTCGGGTTCGGTTCGGATTTCTTATTTATAATTTGGGTTCGAGAATCTCGTTGTTTTTCCAGGTAATTCGGATTCGGGTAATTCGGATCGGGTATTTTTCGAATTATCCGAATGCTGACCCCACCTGTGAGTAATGGCAACCCCTTTTTGAATTTCAACATATCATTTTTCACCAAAAACTTTCCAAGCACTATCAATTTAATGCATGAGTTGATAATGTAATCATGTAATAAAGTTTAAATAATCACCATGAGTTATAGTGTAAATATGTAATGTATTATTGTTTAAATCATTTAAAACTCGTATTGTTTACAAAATAGTAAACTACAATAGATGGTGACTTTTACAATTTACCCTACCACTTTTTAAAATTTATTTATAGTAGTTATAATATATGGTGATTATTTATCGTTCAGCTTACCAATTTTTAACCAATCAATTCACATAGTATATACATACATATGATACCCAAATATGGTAGGCAAGAAATTGCTACATACTTATATCTATAAAATCTCCATCCCTTAACTTATTCACTAGCTTTCCCTAAAAACCCGACAAATTTAGACGTGTCTCAAATCATACCCCCACACTCTACATGCAAGCCCATGCATGATAAGCATACCAGCACGTGACACACCCTCCACAGCACGTGCCACCTCAATCCCTCCACCACCACTACCACCACCACAACATATACCACCACCACACCTTAGATCATCCCCACCGTTCAAACTCAATCATCATCGCCAAATGAATGACAACAACAATCATAAGTAACGATGACGACGATAACAACAACAAAAGAACTGGTCGCTAGAAATGTAAATTGGTTCAATCCAAATTAAATCAAATTAATAATCAAGTAATCTAATTCAAATCCAAATTAAAATATCTTTCAGTTTAAATTAAGTCAGACCTAAAACATTTTTAATCCAATCCAAAACTAACCCAAAATCAAAATAAACAAAACCATTACCCAAACCAACTCAAACTATTTCTCTCTTTAATACAAAATAAGTCTATTTAATAATTTATTTTGGTATATATGTGATTTCTTCGTATATTCAAATTGTAACAACATAAATAAAAAAACATATGAATTATAATTTTAAAATTTTAAAATAAATTTATTTTTATTATTAAAACTTAAATCATTGAATAAGTTGATCCCAAAACTGAGAATCACATTAAGCTAAAAAAAAATAAAAATACATTAGATTTCTATTAATAGAAGCAATGCATTTTCATTCTAACATGAGAGAGATATGGTTTAAGAGAGAAACAAAGTAGCTGGATATATAAAAATATGGATCGGATCCAATTCTTACTAAAAGCTAAATCAAACCAAAAATTAATTATTAAATTTAGAATTGAATCCAAATCCAACCAGAACTTATTTTTAACCCAATCCAAAACTAATCTAAATATATTTAGTTTTAATTTATTTTGAATTAAAATTCTCAAACCAATTCAATACCATCCCCACCGCAGGGTACTCGGTTCTCCTCTCCAACCTCACCGTTAATTACCAATTTTATTTAACAGCTACAGCTAGCAGCAGTGACAATTTTTTATTAATTATATTATTTTCCAATACTCCTCTAAGTACTTGTAGCAGTGATATTCTAATTTTTTTTTTCCCAATACCCTTGTTACGTATAATTTGGATTCACACTAATTCCACCTAATTGTAGAGAGGCCAATGCACGTGTTATTTTTTATTTTTTCCTTATTGTTGTTAATTCTTTTAATTATAGTTGTGTAGTTTATTTGTAGAGACTCATCGAGCCCTTGATATAAGTTCCGATACCATATTAATTTTTTAATTTTACAAACAGAGTCGAAGGTGATAGCGGGGATAATTTTTAATTTTTCGCAATGTTCTACAACAGGTAGTACAGTGATGGGCCTCACCCACGTGACCTGTCTTTTGGTCATATTTTGCCCGGTTCTGGTCTCGGCTGCAATCGCTGTCTGCCTGACTTTGACCTGATTCTCCGCCTCGAGTGGGTTCGGGTTGTCATCGGTGAGTGTGCTGACATAGATATACCGGTATGTGGCTGGGAAGCGGCCTCCCGGGTTCCTTTTATGAGGTTGGCTGGGAACGCATGTGAGCAGTTCGGGCGGAGTCATTTATGATATTGGTCCATTTTTTCTTTTCTTTTTATTGTAATTTTGTACTTTTTGGTTTCATTTGTCTCGATTGATTCTCTAATTTATCACGTTCTTGTCAAAATAAAAGGCTAATTTCCGAATTATGCCTCCTTTTTAATTGAAGGGTTTCTCTCTTTTTGAAGGAAAATTTGTTTGTTTTATTATGCATTTGGCCCCAGGTACTTGAAATAATAATTGAGATTGACAATCAAGGCAATTCAATTTGTACACATAAGATGACATAGTAGAGCTGAATATAAAACTAAACTATAAAACTATATATATATATATTTTTGGGTAATCATATAAAACTAAACTCTAAATGTACGTATTTGACCCAAATATTGTGCGAGTATGTTTATACCAAAATTCTCGGATCGTATAGAAAGATTTTCTAAAAAAATAAATCTTAGGTGCATAAAAATATTATTTTTAGCTTTGAAAGCAAGGAGAAGAACTAGAAATCACTCATTCCCAATAAGAGCAGAACTGATTCAAAGGTTTGCTAGAAAATTTCAGTCACACATAATTTTCGAAAACCTAAGATATCTAATCTAATAGATCTCTTGTATTTAATGTTTGAAAATTTTATCTATAGTTTAAGCCCCGTATAAATTTTCTACACTATTTCATTATATAATCCAAAATTAAGGTTGGCTAAAGGGACATGATTAATTCACAAAAAAGTAAGATTTTGAAGATAAACATATGCTTTCTTATACCCTCTCTTTAACTTTTTTTTTCTCCCTTATGGGAATTAAACTTATTAAAAAAGACATAAATTAATGAATCCATGTATATTGAAAATTGACTGCTATTATTTTTACAAATTCATCCCTTACTCAACATTAAAATAAAAATATTTGAAGTATAGAAGGCACATTATATTCGATAATTTAGGAATTTTGTTATGTTTTGTGGCATATTTTTTTAGAAACGGACATTCTTTATGTTGCTATTGTCTTTAGCTTTGATCACAGTAAGGCTTTTTATATCAGAAAGACAATTTTCTTGAAAATTAAAGGACTAAATTTGACTACTTCTAGAAGTTAAATAGTTACTATTATCACAATTAAAACCATAGGGACCAAATAAAACATTTGTTAGAACATTGGGCACTAAAAAAAGAGAATGCAGAAATTTATTTTTTTTGGGGTTGTAATTAACATCCCAAAGCTTACAACACTCATATAACAGAACAAAAGAAATTACATTTATGAACTTACGTTCGATACAAGCACAGTAAGAAATAATAACACAAAAATAACACACGTGAAAATAATTATTTTTTTTTTTTTTGAAAGTTAACGTGAAAATAAAATATGCACACATTAGATGGTAATATATCCCAACATTTATACTTGAGAGTTGAGAGTTGCTAAATATATAGCTTCCATTTTTTATTTAGAATTATTACTCCGCCACCACCTCCTCCACCCAACCGATATTTGGAGCATCGTACTCGTCCGCACACCTCCCGAAAATGTTCCTTGTCTTGTCATCCCCTTGCTTCGCCGTTATCCCGCTCAGACTTGACAGAAAATCAGTATCTCCGCCGAAAGCGTTCACAGGGAAAGGAGGCGGCACCACTTCGGATGATGTGGCACCTGATGGGGTGCCGGATAACCCTTTTCCTGTGAACTCTACTGCTGATGGAGCACCTGCTCGGGCATTGAGTAACCATTTCCCGATGACGTCTGTTGGGACTTCGGGCCAGGTGAGGTTGTATTTGAACATGGGTGGCTCCTCCACTCGTAGTTCCCTTAGCGTGTGGGCGAAGAAACACACCTTGTCGGATTTGTTAATAAAATCAGGCCGCACGTAGTTATAAAAAAACGAAGGTAGGGATCTTAATTTTGATGCACAGCGGGAGATAATTTGAAAGTGAAAATTGTGCGTTGTAACAAAGTTTAATTATCTGCACAAATAAAATTTGTTAATAAATGATATTGAATATTTTTTGACAATGCGCCATAGTTAAACTTTTTTTGGCTTAATATTTTGTTAAAAATAAGTAGTATGTGACCTTGAAAATCATTAACGTTAGTTTTATATCAAATACAAGGATATTTTATCCGGCCGCCATAAATTTCATGGTAACTATAGCGTGGTGAAATGCCGTGGCAGCAGCTGAATATAACTTAAAATTTCTAATTTTTTTTTCAAGTTCGGAGAAAAAAAAACTCTGGAATTTTGCCAAATACGTAAATTTTAAATAAAAAGCAAAAAGTTGGTAAAAAGTTTTTACTAGAAAAGCACTTAACCGCAGTTTGAATGCGGAGAATGTAAGTTAAGTGAGATACTTCAATGTAGGGAGTAAAATTAATTGTTAAGTCCGTCGACCGACCTGGCGCTGGCAATCCAGTCCGGCAGTGCACAGCTGAGTGCGGTACCTCTCGGGGTGCAACCACAACTCAAACACGCCGTGCGCAAAGAGACATTTCTCTCCACGCGCGCAGGCCCCAGTGACACGGAATTCTGGGCAGGGCACCCCGCAGTAGTAGAACCTGCGCGGGTCCCGTCTAGCAGCCCTCTCTCCCAGGTGAGCAAAAGGGCACCGGGTCCAGTCGTGGCTCCTCTGCTTCGGGCACCGCTTGATCTTGAAGCAGTACATTCGAAATTCGTCGGAGTTGAACTGGGCCGGGAAACGGAATGGGATGGCGTGTTGGTGGTCAGCGAACTCGTAGTGATTTGGGTGGAAAGAGTTCCACATTTTTTGAAATTGATTTCAAAAAGCTATGGGAAGTGCTTTTTGGCAATAGTGAGGAAATCAAGCATATGGAAACCTCATAATTTAGCAATAATTTTGCAAAACAAGATGGGGTTCCTTGATAAGAAATGGCAGTATACAAGGGGGCTGTTTATTTATAGTTGAAAAAAATGTAATTTTCATTACTTACTATTTGGCCTATGTATGCATGCCTATGTCATAGTTATAAGTTACTATCCTCTATATTTATTTAACATTATGATGTCATAGTTACTATTGAGATGATATTTGAGATGATATGAGTAGTTCAGATTCAAAGACGAACCAAAAATTGAAGAACAAGGGACGAGGGTCATAAAAATTATTGCGACTGAGGGTCGTGTAAAATTCTCAAGGAGTTAAAACTACGTATAATTTTTTTTTATCAATTTATTATATTGGAGTTGAAGCCCCAATATTGGTCTTCTTCGAAAGGGACGTATGCACTCCTAGTTTTCGTTCACACTTCCGCTCTTGCTGCTGCTCCTGTTTTGCCATCTGGTGACCTAGCCTCCATAGCCTGTAATTGGCTCCGTCCCTAATTAAGTAATGTTATTCCACTCTCTTTTCTATCGGACAGGACGCACGAATCCACTCAGGCAGTAGTAGTGTGAATTTAATTCCATACGTGCGAATTAAATTTACCTTGGAGTCGGGTTGTCAGATCGGTTGTTCTTTCAGGGCAGTCGCCGTGATTTAGTTGGAACATTCTGCTATGAAGGTTGACAAATTTTGCTCGGATAATTTGCAACACCTTTCTCCTTGGAAATAATTTTTAACTTTCACATATTTTCGAAACTTTTATTATTAAGCAGTGGCTCCTCCAAAAAAATAAAAGAAAACAATTATCCTTTGATTCACACTTGTAAAAATACATACTGAACACCCTCGTCATGATCAATTTTATGTAGAGAAATCTCTCTAACAAAAAAACATTGTCTTAGTTTATGTTTGAATGAATTTAAACGTTAGGTTAATATCTAATTAGCTAGAACATTTTGTATTTGATACTCTTGAGGCCGTACCAGGATAGTAAGGGTAGAAACGAGTCGAACCGAGCTTGGTATTATTCAGGCTTAGCTTGCCAGGTGTATTACCGAACTCGAGTTTGATCTAGACTTTCCACGAGCCTAAATCATTCAGCTCTAGCTCTAGCTCTAACTCTAACTCTCCCTTTATATCTAAATCGCAAGCCAACATATTTAGCAATATTTAAAACTTATACAGTGTTAAATCTAAAGGGTAATATTATTTGTACAACCAATATAAAAGAAATAAAATTCTTCACATTATTATGTGCTTGTGTAGTTTTAGACTTATATATATATATATATAATATGTTAGGGATTTGATTTAGTCTAATATCGAATATATATATATATA
>MKEJ01047280.1:0-13758 GCA_001753735.1 Embelia ribes | reverse complement strand
GGTTCTGGAGTTGGGTCTGTGTTTTTTCCGCTCAGGGCTTGTAATAATAAGAGAAAGATTAGGGATGATGAGCAGATTGGTGGGTTTTGGGGCTCCAATTCAACAAATAAGCCCGGGGTTTCTGTGGGTATGTTTTTTGTTACGATTAGGGCATTCCCTCTAGATTATCTAGTTTTAATCCCCAAATTTTACTACCCCTTAATGTCAAACTCTAAATTAGGGGCATATGGAGAATGACCAGACCGATCCCCTTAACTTCAAAATAAAAATAGCAAGGACCAGTAGAATCCTTGTTTGAAGAGATCTATATAGCAAATCTCCTCTTGTTTGGAGGATTGAATTCTATCTGATACACTGGTGTAATTGTTTCTTTAAAATCTAATCTTTAACATTTAGGATAGGGGTCCATTTAGGTACACTGTAGTGAGTGCCTTTGTAATGAGAAGAGTGGTTGGCTTAGGGGATTTGTAATAAATACATCATCTTGGATCTTCAAAAAGTGCATTTTCATCAACCCCCTGTTGGATGATAATAAACAATACAATGGCTCAACCGAGAGCCTAGGTAGCTTTTAACGACACTTGCACACTTTTTGTGCTCGATTGTCGTTACGCATGTCATTAGTTATAATATTATGATGAATTTTTGTAATGAAAATAACGGTGAGTTCAGGAGAGAAATGAGCACCCCCCGGGAAGAAGGGGGGGGGGGGGGGGGGGATTTTTTTGGGTGAGTTATTTTGAACTACAAATTTTGCTTACAATTGTCTTTATTTTTAACGTGGGTATGCTTTATTTTTCGTGATGAACAGTGCGAGTTCGTTTCTTATTTTGTATGGGTTTTTTCTTCAGTTAACATTGTCAACTGCTTTTTTCTAGATTCCCCAACCGAGATTGCGGACGATGATGCTGGTGGGCGGAGGGGCATTAAAGCATTAAATAAGTCTGTGGTATCATTGGGTGAGTTCTAACAGGTTGATTTTGTGAATTTGTTCATATATATGTGATTCATTTTTTTTTATATAAATACAGGCGTGGTTCTTTTTAGTTCTTTGTCTTTATAGAGAACAGGGTGTGTTATTTTCTATAAATTTCTTTGTTGAGTTCGATTAGTGGTGTGCTTGTTTTCAATTTCTGTATAAAATTAATCAGAGTTGTTATGTTTTGTCCTTGAATTCAAACTTTGAGTTTCTAAATTTGTGCTTAAGGCTGTGGTTTCACCCGGTGAGCTTGAACTGTAGGATTCTTTTCTTTGATTTTGTTAACTTTCATTTAAGTTCTTTGTCATTGAACTTATAATTTGTAAATCTTTTGATTCCTAATTTGATTTTGTTAATATTTTTTGTGGGCTTTTATAGTTTTGCTTTCTTTCTAGTTCTGATTCGTGTTTGATATAATTTTCTTTGGTTTTGTAAATTGGTGTAATTTCTTGCAAAATATACAACTTGTTAATAAGCCTGGATTGAATTTGCAGATGATGATTGTGATGAAAAGGGAAAGGTTAGTGGCGTTAAATCGGACAATAAGACAGCAATTTCCTCGGGTGAGTTCGAGATTTATGGTTCTTTTTTCAATTCTGTTATTTTTTTGTTGTACTTGTGGATGTGCTTTTTCGTTTTAATTCTTTATCATCAAAATTATATTTTGTAAGTCATCGGCTTTTGTACTTGTTTTTTTTCCCATAAATTTTCTTTTTCTGAGATGTCCTTGTATACAAATTTTGCGTATCATTGGACTATTATTTATATTTCGTGGATCTGTTGGGCTACTTGCCCATCCTGTTCATGTTTCGTTCGTTCTGTTGTTATTTTGTACACTTCTATGCAACTATACAATCTGTTGAGAGGAGTCCAATATGCTATGATTGATATTTGCAATAAATAGTGTGGTTTTGGGGCCTTGAATCGGCGAGTAAGTAGCTGGTTTCATTGGATCAGATCAAACTACAAGGTTCTTGATTTTGATGTTTCTGAAATTGTTTGTGGTGTTTAGAGATTACTTTATGTTTAGTTCTTCTTTGTCCTTGACATTCTGATTTGTTTATTTTTTGCTTTGCAAGTCTATTGGGGTTTACTGCATTTCGATTGATATCCTTTCTTTTACTTTATGATATTAGTGAAGATAAAACTCTATAACCTTCAGAATAGTTCTTCTAATTTTTGTATGGATGTGTAACCTCTTGCTTCATTTTTCCGTCACTTACAATGGTGAAAGTTCAGAGATGTTGTATTTTGTTTTGTTTCCATAACATTTCATGCAATTGGTTCTTCCAATTGAATCTTCATTATATCCTTTGTCATTTGGTGGTTTTGTTCACTTTATATTTGAAAATTGCCGCACTAGAAATTATCTTCCTTGGTATGCTATGATTTGCGAGGGAAAAGAACATATCCAGTTCAAGATAAAAGATGCGTATGATGCAGACGTGCATTTTGCTCAATTTTTTTTCTGTCAGATGGAGTTTAGTTGATTTATGATCCATCGGACTGGCCATTGGGATGTGGTTGGTAATTGGTTAATATTAGTCTGTTGGAGTAATTATTTATCTTGGATTCAGGTACATGGAATTATGCCTGTACCAAGTTTTCTCAAAAGTTTGACTAGTCTATTTATTTCTTTGTCTGTAACTATAAATATGTAGCGTAAACAAATATCAGGACATTTTCTGACTAAGGTGTAATGAATAGGGTCTTGTCATTCTCTCCTTCAATTTATAAGCTTTGATCTATCTCTATCTTCTACATCAGTGTTGCAATGGGTAAGTGAGATTGAAATGGAAGACATTGTTATTTTAGGTTTTGCTGGTTAAAAGTCACAACTGTGAAGATAACTTGTCTCCTTCAAGCTTGCTATTACGGTTAGCCATTACATTTATTGTGCAAGTTTTGTAATGTTGTTAAGGTCAAGATTTTTTCTACTTCTACTTCATAAGTTCATGTCGTAGGGCCTAGTAGCCACTGCTTTTTAGTGATGTATATGCATCATTATGAAATATGGAAAACACTATTTAGTTCAGGACATGGATGAGAATGATGTTCTACTTGCATTTACTAAAAGAATCAACATGAAGTATTTTTCTTCTCAACGGGCTAATGAGTCCAAACCACCTCTTTTTGCTCATGATTTCATACGTCTGTATTCATGAACCATAGCCATTGTTGGGTCAATGAGAGTTTTATTGGTGGTTAGACATTCACGTGTATTCTAGGTGGTATTATGTATCTTCTTTGTTGACCATCCTCAAGACTTTTGAGTAATATGTGGCATTGATTACAATAACTTTTTTCTGTGTTTGTGCAGAAGAACAAACTGAGTCAAAAATACTGAAGGTTTTGAGCTACAATGTCTGGTTCCGGGAAGACTTGGAGATGCATAAGAGGATGAAAGCGCTGGGTGACCTCATTCGACTGCATTCGCCTGATATTTTATGCTTGCAGGTTTGTTTATCTTTTATTTTTCATCAACTATATTTAATATTTAAATCTTATGACAATTTTCTATTGCCAATTTTTATCTATAGGAGGTTACTCCCAATATTTACAATGTTTTTCAAAAATCAAGCTGGTGGAATGGGTACTATTGCTCAGTTACGAACGACATGGCAATTACAAGAGGATACTTCTGCATGCAGGTGAGTTAGTAGTCTCTCTTTGTTTGTTTAGCCTTCATTTGAGAACACGATGATGCTTAATAGTTTGCATTTTTGAGTTTTAATTGTCCATAAAGATCGATTCTGTTCATAATTTCTAGCTATTATGTGCATGGATTTTCCTGAATTTGTGAAGTACCACGTCGGCTAATTTAAACTCGGACTAGCAAACGATGAAAAATCAACCTTTACATGTGGTTCTGCAAAATGTGTATAGTATAGATAAAATGATATGTACTAAAGTTCTTTTAGTTATTTTCTACAGGTAGGTACCTTAGAATGTAAATATTGAGCTCAAATCTGTATAAAGTGTCGATTCTTTGAGATCCATCTGTTGGGGTTTTTGCCTTATTTACCTACTGTGGTTAGTGGCAGGACTAGTGGAGTTCATATATTGTTAACTAGAAACTTATAATAGTGTCAATATATTGTAAAATTATTACGTGTTTTAATCTCAAATACAACTTTCTCCAACAAAAATTGGATGCTGTTCAGGTGTTAGAATATTGTGTGGTGCTTTAATGTCCTTGAAAAGATAATTGGACAAGTCTGACAATGAGACACATGCATTAGCTCAATGTTAGCATACGAGTATGCAGTTTGAATTGATTATTCCCAGTGTAACTGTTATGTCTCCTGAGTTACAAAGTTATCATCTCTTTAGATCGTGTCTTCTTAATTTGATAAAATCTTATAAAATAACTGACAAAGTTATATGACCCTATGTTCATACCCACAATTTGCAGTTAAGCAAAATTCAAGTAAAATCCTTCAGCTGCAAGCCGTTCAATAACTCCATAATGGGAAGAGAACTTTGTATTGCTGATCTTGAAGTTGAAGCAGGCTTACCTTTAGTTATTGCCACTACCCATCTCGAGAGCCCTTGTCCAGGACCTCCCAAATGGGATCAAATGTACAGCAAAGAACGTGTAGAACAAGCAAACAAGGCCATAGACATCCTCAAACAGAAACCGAACGCAATTTTTTGTGGTGATATGAACTGGGATGACAAGTTAGATGGCCAATTTCCTCTACCCGATGGATGGGTCGATGCATGGATGAAGCTAAGGTCGACAGAGAATGGGTGGACCTATGATACCAAATCGAACCAGATGCTTTCTGGTAATCGAGCTCTGCAAAAACGATTGGATCGTTTCTTATGCAAATTTGGTGATTTTGAGATAAAAAGTATTGAAATGATTGGCATGGAGGCAATACCAGGTTTATCTTATATCAAGGAAAAGAAAGTGAAGGGTGAAGTACGGAAGTTGGAGCTCCCTGTTCTGCCTAGTGATCATTATGGGCTGCTTTTAACACTCAGTTTCTGCTGATTTAAGTTATATCTCGAGCAGACAAGCCTGTTTTTTGATTGTTTTGTTGACTTTCAATGTAATCTTGCCTGGCTTGAAGTTTTGTGTAGGGAAATTAGCATATGATGTGTAAGGAAATGGCGTATGATGTAAAAAGATTGTTCTTTTGGAATGGAAACATGTTACCAGCTTGCTATCTTGCATGGTTTTTAATGATGAGAAGTTTCTTAATCTTTTCCCTAAGTATTTGTTTTTGTCATCTTTGGGATCTGATCCATTGGAACTGAATCTGTGTGCCTTATGTTGATAGTTCTACTGCGTTGTTTCTGATAAGAAACCATTCGCGTATTTGTGAGAATTGCTGACAAAATGTTGGAAATGGCCAGAACCGTAACTGATTAAGCTCTTTACATTTGTTTTTTTGTTCTTTACCGAATGGAAAGATTTCTTCTTACTCGTTAGGAAAGAAAGATTGTGGAAAGGGAAGACAATAGGAACATGAAATCCGATGAAGGATTTCATTTGCATAAGGAACATGGATTTAGTTCATCCTTGCCTTCCCTTTCAATTTCAATGCTATATAGTTTTGTTGAGGTTTGTGGGGCTTCTAGTCTAATATAATCATAGAGGATCCCACAAAGTGCGACTCCTCCTCTGTCCTGGGTGAGAAATATGGAGTTGTTTCCTTCATTCAGCAGTGTAGGTGAAATGTCGATGCTGAAAAGACGGTAAAGCCCATGAATTCCATGCCTAACAACTGCGTTATCCATCCCCAAATTCATGACCTCAAACACCAGATGATCTGCATCCAGGTAATTGACATGAACCTGTCGTAAAATATGATATATTTTTTTCTTCATTAAAGAACTCGCAACTTCATATTGTTAGACTAAATGAATAGTCTTTTTTACAGGACATTTCTTACATTTAGACCAGTACGATTAGCTGATATTATTATAGTCTAAGCTTGTAGTTTCCACTGGATACTGAAGTCAAATTAAAGTTGATTCTCCAAGTCGATGGAAGGTATTTATCTGCTCCTCTCCTGTCATGCATCTGATATTTGTAAATGCAACATACTTCATTGAATTAAAATCTGTCTACAAGTCTTGGCCTGTTTGGTTGCCTTCCATTTTTCACTTTTTATTTCTTCTTTTGTTTTCTGAATTTCACTCTTTTTTTTCATTGTTTGAGAGTAATGAGAACAAGAGTTTGGGAAAACATTTTCACGTGTTCGTATTTTGTGCAAAAACAAAACATGGAACCCATCCTAATTTTTTTCAAAACATTAGTGATTTCATGTCGTTTTGATCAGCGATTTGCTGATCATAGATCAGAACCACAACCAAACACTGTTTTGTTGTGCTATTTTTGTTTAAGGCTTTCTTAAGAATATAACATGATTGCAGAAGTTAGAGAACCAGTCTCTCTTTGGATCACCGACGCCTACAGTGAAGCTTTGGTCAGATTGAGGGNNCTCACAGTGAGAACAAATTGCGCTTCAGTTTCCCTTTTTTAGGAGAAGAAGTGTGCAAAATGAAAGAATCTAACAAAAAAATATTTTACTAATTACTTGTCAATAATATTTGGAACATAATTCTTACTAGTGCCTCCTTACTCAGTACTCATTAGCTAGTGCATTACATGCGAGTCATTTTGTGAGATTTGCTATTCTGTTGTTTGTGTGTGTAGTTCTTTTTAATTCTTGAAACATTGTGCATGTAAACATTGAGGAAAGATGTTTCTTACTTTTCGGGGCTGTTAAGGAAAAGCTTGCTGACATAGATGGGATTCTAGTCAGGAACATAGAAACCAATAGATGTACGATCAGGGAAGCCAATCTCCCATATCGTTGACCCATCTCTTGGAGGACTATAAATTAAATTTCCAACCTCTACTTGTGATCCTGAGATAATCCAACTATAGGTTTTGAAAATCTTAAGCCATTAGATTTTGAGAAACACGAAAACTAAGCTTTTCAAAGATCACAGAACGTTTAGGTATTTTATCCCGAACTTTAATCTGGTATGATTGCAAGGATTTCTTATTGCTTCAAGAAAATTTATTTACGGCTTTATTGAAAATCAATCTCAAAACAAAATTCGGTTTGCAATTTGCACATCCAAAGCTTCCAAAATGAAAGGCTTGCAGTTTGCTTAGAAGTTTGTTAGTCTTGACATGTAAAGAGAATAATGTACTCATACCTGAGGAAATGGTTGCGGTTTCACCATGAAGGTAATTGCCTATGAAACCAGGAACCCAACCATGGAGTCCATAAACACACGTTCTTGATGGTAAAATTTCCATCTGAATGTGTTTGTACCCAAAACTGATAATTCTGTAATCACAAGAGTTAAGAGACATCAGATTTAAAAGGGTTATTGGAGCTGTAAAACATAAATGTCTTTTGTCAACGGGAATTTATTGGACAAGAGGGAAAAATCTTACCTTGCTATCTGTTTGCCACGATCCTTCTGTTCTTGCAGTTGATAGACAAACATAACCATACTTTGCAGGAACAAGAGACGTAGACACAAATCTGTATAGATTCCCAATGCTTTTAAATAGTCTGGTTGGTGGTGATAAGCTAAAATTTTTTTAGGTTCTACAGAAAACCTAAAAAGTATTAACTTGCTTATGCTATAAAGTCAAGTTAATTGTGTTTGATGTATATCCAGTTAATCAGTGTTGTTGAGACGTATAATTAGGAGTCAAATGGATACAACTGTTAGGTGCCCAAGATAATCTCTTTTAAGCCCAAAATTTGTAGTTAAACAGAAAATTTTTGTATTATTTAAAGATTTAATTTGAGGTGTTCCAACCATGTTCTGAGCAAAGTTGGTACCCTTTTAACCTTCTTACATTGAGAAGTTGTTACCTGTCTTGGACGTATAGTCGTATAATAGGGTGACGAGATTTCTTCCCCTTGTGTAAAACTCGTTCGTTTTATGACATTCCGACGTATAAAAATAAATTAGAATTTTTTTTTTTTTTACATTGATGTGCTAATAAAAGATAGTGCCGAAATATAGAATAGTGCCACAAGAGAGTATGTGCTTAGTTGAAATGATTCGTTAAGTTCTCGCTTAGTTGTCTATATGTAATAATATTTTCTTTGCAAGAAACGTAAAAAGGAATATAGTAAGGATGATCAAGTACAAATCCGCTCTCTTCCAAAGTCTAAGAACTGAAAATTGAAAAAAATTTGAGGTTGGAATGACAAAAATCGACTTGAAAAAACAAGCTGCGGCGATAGCAATGATCGAAAAACAAAATTCGAAAATAAGTTTGTTTAGCATTATCTTTTTGAGTTTCCTTGAAGTGCTTTGAACTTAATGGAAACATTTTGAAATTAAATTTTGTAAAACTGATAAAGTCTCTATATCAAAAAAAATATAAATAAAAAAAAAAAAAAATTGAAAACCTTACTATTTGATTAAAAAGACATTACCACAGAAGAAGCCAGAGATCCAAAATGGGAATGGGTACAACTACATATAAGTATATTATAATTTTTTTATTAATAAAAAAAAATGATTAAGAAACCTTTCAACTCAGTCCATGCATGTTATTTCGCTATTAGGTTCATCCATGCTACTCATCATTGAATAAATAAATTAATATGAATATTTTCATTGTAAATTATTATAAATTAATGACAAATTATTATTAATATTTTTTTATTTAAAAAAAATAAAAAATAGATATAGTATTCTTTTGTCTAGTTTATAATAATTTATTCTTAAAACATAATGTAAAAAAAAATTCTTATCCATTTATACATGAGGACTAGGTTGTTCATGAACAAAGAATGATGCGTTGACAAACTTAAAAAAGAGGACATGAATTGTGGATGAAGACTTGTGTACCTAAACAAATGCTACCAAATAATCACTTGCCTATGCATTAACTATGAACATCATCTATATATATACTCTCATAGTTAGTTCCATTTTCCTCGCAAATTAACCTATATTACTAAAACATGGCTAGTAAACTTGTTCTCATGATTGTATTGCTTGTTATTTCACTCTCTTGCATTGCCAACTCTCATAGGGTTGACATGGAGAAAGGAAAGCCTTACTTTGAGAAGAAACTTTGGCCTCGCTTCCCGCACTATGGTGGTCGATTAGGTGGCGGTGTTGGGTTCGGTGGTGGCGTTGGTCAACGAAGTGGCGGTGCATTAGGTGGAAATGACAGTTTTGGGCATGACTCTGGCAGTGGGTCAACATTCGGTGATGGTGTAAGAGGCAGAGAGTTAGGCAATGGTAATGCAAATGAGGGGAAATTTGAAGGTGGCGACGTTAAATCTAGTGTCGGTGTCGGTGGAAAAGACTAAGGAGTTGAATTACCTTGAGTTTGATTATTGGAATGTGTGTTTGAATTGATAATACTAGTAATAAATCATATAATTATGCATGTTTTTAGCATTTTATTTTAGTAGGGAAAGAAATACATGTGTTGCCACAAACAAGCTTTTAACTTGTTCGATTTGTCAAATTTAAGCTTCAAAATATTTATCAACTTTAACGAGCAATTGTGTTTACAATTTAAATTTATTAATTGGAGATTGGTACTCCACTTACAAATTCTATAGAAACATTCCACAATGTCAGGTTTGCTACGCAAACGTCAACATATCTCGTACACTCAAAATTATTCTCTTTGTTTACGTTAATGTTTACGCAAAATTTTGGTAAGCAACACCATATTATCATCTGTTTACTTTCAACTTTATGATCGTAAGTATATAATAACCTTATGCTCCCATTTCTCACGTTATCTTCAGTCGTTACGTGTGCTAATGCTATGCAATGTTAATTGGGATAAGTAAGGGAGAACAATGTGTTGGGTTACCTAATACTTGAAGTAATTTTTCAAACCAAAATACTCGAATTAACTATTCGGTTCGGATTCGGATATTTTTTTTTTTAAACTTCAGATATTTCGAATATTCGAATATTTGAAACAAAAATCTAATTTACCCGAAATTCATAAATAAACTAAGAGCATTTTGGCCTTTTGATATATTTAAGTATTGAACCCTAATTTTCTATCAGTAACCCTCGCGCCGCTCCTCAGTCTCTCTCTCTCTATAGCCATCTCTCTCTCTCTCTCTCTCTATATCGCCATCTCTCTCTCTCTCTCTGTGGCCTCTCTCCCTCCGTCTGTCGCGGCTCTCACTCTCAATCTCTCAACCCTCGCGACGGCAGCAGGTCGCACCGTCGCGACTCGCAAGCTCGGCCTCTCTCGCAGCGCCCCCACCCCTCTCTCAGCTTCTCTCTCTGATCTCTCTCAACTCTCTCTAGGGAGGGTTTATGAAGGTGCAGTTTTTGCAGGTCCATGATGATGATGAAGATGACAAATTCTAGAAATAAGGTAGGAGTTTTGTTGGGTGAGTTATTTTGAACTACGACATTTGCTTACGATTGTCTTTATTTTTAACATGGGTATGCTTTATTTTTTGTGATGAACAGTGTGAGTTCGTTTGTTATTTTGTATGGTTTTTTTCTTCAGTTAACATTGTCTATTGCTTTTTTCTAGATTCCCCAACCATGCATGTTATGAAAATTTTCATGTTGATTACGTATCGGGTCATGTTTATCTAATTTCATCGAAATTGGTTATTAGCATTAACCAGCTGCATAAATCAAGAAAACTGCGAGCAAACAATGCTTTCTTAAGGAAGCAATTACATGATTTAGATAAGTTTTTTATTTTTCGATGGATACCTTTCCTTAATTTATCTGAGTTAACTTCGGCAGGCGCCCACCTGCAGTATCACTGTGCTCTTCTAGCATATAATTTTAATTTTTTGATTTGGATTTGGCAGGCCGATATTATTTCACTTGTGATTACATTCTGCTAGTGTATAATTTCAAACAATTCATTGCTTAATTTGTTAAATTTAAATTTTTTTTTTAAATAGGACGCCTGGATAAATGAAAAAAAAGGGCGACACATCACCTCTTTGAAAATAAAGATCTGAAGCTGTAGAATCGGAAAAATAAATCAATTGCACGGGTTACATCAACTCAGCTCCAGAAAGCTTGGTGATCAATTCAAAATGCATTGGAAGTCGGCCAGGTCATAATCAACAACTCTCAGTAGCTAAAATTAATAATTAAAAAAACCAAAGAAAAACAAAATATAAGTAATTATTCAACTAAAAACAAAACTACGGTTTTAGTCACATTATTTTATCTTAAATTGTGCGGAATCCAGTTTTGCTATTTATAGCTTAACTCCGGATTTGTTTCATAAAAAAATTACAAGGAAGAAGAAGAAAATTAAATTCTTTGAACTTAAATTGCTAATTTAAGTATTAAATTATCTTTAAAATTCGCTCTATTTAACTGCATAACATATTTTTGACATTTGATATTAACTTCAAAACTAGTATTAGAAGATTTAATAAAGTTTCTCTCCCTTTTTAATTGCTGGAATCATCAATGTGTTTCCATCGGCATCAATTCTGATTGCATGCCTTAAGTTTCCATGATAAAAGTTGCTATCATGTGTTGCATGCAACCCTCGCAAACAAAATCTTTGAAAATCAATCTCTAGCGGTGTATAGAATAGAGGGTGACGGTAAAGCATGTACTCAAAGTCGTCCCTACAAAACCAATAAATGGCAAAGCTTCATAGATGCAGTAACTCCGAAACTAAGTGTTCAGATTCAAGCTAAAATGTATAGGAACAAATTTGCCATATCATATAGAAATCACAGATAAGTGGAGGCTATAGATAGCATGTGACGTTCCCTAGTTACAACTAAATAATAAAAAATACAACCAAAATCCCCTATAGAATTCACAACATAAACCTTAATATATATCAGGTATGCTAATTGATATTGTACATAGAAGGCAGAAGTAAGGCCATGAAACCCAATAAGGTCAGTCCAAAGAAGGAACCCAAATATGCCTATTTGCATTTTCGGGGCAGAGCTTGGACCCATAGCCAAGAATTTGGTGACCTAGTTTTGACAAATATAAAAAAAAAACATTTCAAATTAACAATGATTTGAATGCTTTCTTCAATTCAAATCATTGAAAAGTAAATTCTTTCAAGCGTTCAACACAAGCAAAATACCTTTTTCAAATAGGAAGGCCTCAAGCTATAAAATCTGAAAAATAAATCAACCGCTCGGGGAGGCATCAAATCAGCACCAGAAAGCTTCGTGATGAACTCATATACAATGCATCGGAAGTCGGTCATGTAATGATCGACAAGACTCTCTGTAGCTAAAATTAATATCAGGAAACAGCCAGAAGACATGAGTAACTATTCGATTAAAACAAAGCTATGGTTTTAATCGCATTATCTTCGCTTAAATTGTGCCAAATCCAACTTTACTATTTACAGTGTAACTCTGGGTTTGTCATAAACAAAATTATAAGGAAAATTAAATTCCTTGAGCTTATATTACTAATTGACGTATTAAATTATCTTTAAAAATCACTCTATTTAACTACATAACTTATTTTTGACAACTCCATATTATTTCAAAACTAGCATCAAAGTATGTAATAATGTTTCACCCTTCTGAATAGCTGGAATCATCAATATGTTTCCATCAGCATCAATTTTTATATCATGCTTTAAATTTCCATGAGAAAAGTTGCAGTCATGTATTGCATGTACTCCTTGCAGAATATTCCTGTAATACAAAAAATATTGATTGTAAAGTCAAAACACGCTAAACCTTATCTTGTAACAAGGCCATTAAATAACCTTTTTGGCTAGCAGTTCTTTAACTATTTAAAAAAATAACTCGAAGAAAGCTATCTCAAACTAGATTTTTCTAAGACGGTCTTGGAATATTTTCAAGAGACTAGTGGTACGGCCCAGGTTCGCCCATGCCAACCAAAGTTGAAAAAAAAACTTTGTATGCTGAACGTATATCACAGTTTTGTTTTTAATTGAATAGTTACCAATATTACAAAGCTTCCTGAATCTGAGTTGATTTATTTTTCCGATTCTATAGCTTGAGATCGTCAGTTGCTATTTGGGCTTTGCCAAAACTTTGTATGCTGAACGTATATCTTATACAATAAACTAAAGCAGAGTTGAAATTATTGCGCCAAGTGGTACTCCATGATATAACATAGGGTGAAAGGTATATTATATACAATAAACTAAAAGTAGAGACTTTTCTTATTATTGCGCCAAGTGGTACTCCATGACATAACATAGGGTGAAAGGTATATTATATACAATAAACTAAAAGTAGAGTCCTTTCTTATTATTGCGCCAAGTGGTACTCCATGATATAGGGTGAATTAGGGTTTTCATAAGATAGTAATACTCGATGTATTGCTTACCTAACGTGATAGAGAACGAAGAGTAGAACTTGAATCTGCTCTTAGATTCAAAAATGAGTTGATATTCTAGTTGATTTAGATTATTCTCTTTTAGTTTTTTTGCCTCTCCCTCTCTCTGTTCGTCTATTAGGGTACAAAGTATGTGTAAACCAATGCTTGTTCATATTTTTTTATGTTTTGTGCGAAAGCATTCCGATTGATCAAACTGCAGTTGGATTGATCGGATCCACTGCACCCTAGTTTCAACCTGAGCCAGTAAAATGATGAAATTTCTCTGAAACAATTCATTCACGTATATTGAAACAAAATAGCAGATTCATACATAGGCAACCGAAAACTGCAATTGGATTGATCGGATCCACTGCACCCTAGTCTCAACCCGAGGCAGTAAAAAGATGAAATTTCTCTGAAACAATTCACTCGTTCTTATTCACATATATTGAAACAAAATAGTAGATTCATACATAAACAAC
>MKEJ01047275.1:0-14446 GCA_001753735.1 Embelia ribes | reverse complement strand
AAAATAGTTTATCTTCTATTTGACATGTTTTCTCGTTAGATTTATTTATGTGCAGTATTATTTACTTATTTCTTATTTATATAAAGCATCTTGTGCCCTGTAAAAACAGAAATACAAATATACATGCGGGGAAACGTTTAATCCCAGAAGATGCTTTATATAAATAAGAAATAAGTAAATAATACTACCAAACAAGAATAAATCTAAAGAGAAAACAAATCGAATAGAAAATAAGCTATTTTAGAAACTAAATCTAATATATACATAGGTAGGTAGATAGATAAATTGATGGATAGATAGATTATAGATTCAGTTTATATTTGTTTATTAACTGTATCTGAAATTTAAGAGTTATATTTGTATTTTTCTGATCTACAGTATGATTTAGATTAAAGAGTAGAAGCTTATGACCGTTAAATTGGAACCCTATCCGGAGATAAAAATGGCAAACAAGCTGGTACAAGCTTCCCCTCAATCTTACCTTTCACAGGAAGAGAAATGAAATAGTGATATATGTGTATGTATATATATAATATATATTGGGGACCACCATCTCTATAAAGAATTCTAAGCTTCACCAAAAAAATCTGTGAGCACACGTCATAGGTTACTTCATTTGTAAGAGTAGTAGGTCCTCAACTAACACATGTTTAACTTTTGTATTTAGATTGGGTGTGTTATTGTTTAAATATCCTTAATTATCTTTTTATTTGCAGATAAGGGGGTTATGAGTGGTTTAGTTTTGCTCAGTACTAATACAAATACGATGAATGATATTTTGCATTGCAGTTTCTACTCAACCCTCAACTAACCCATGTTCAATGATTTCTATTTAATTGTGGGTTTTGTGTTTACGTATTCATAATTGTTTTCTTTCTTTGTTTGCAGATGATAAGGGGGTTACGAGTGGCTGAGAGCCCTTTATGCTTAGGATAAGCACAGCGAAGTGATGGTAGAGTTTCGTTTTTCTGGTAATGGGATGGTAGTGTTGGGGCATAATGAGGTTGACTTGTGAGATTTAGGAATAGAAAAGAGGGGGGGTGTTTAGAAAATGGGAGCTATTGGTGGGGAAGAGTTAACCAAGTGGGAGAAGCTGCAGGGGCGGATGAGTGGTGTCGAGGAGAAGATTCTAGTTTTGGTTAGGTTGAGGCCTTTGGGTGAGAAGGAGATTGCTAGAAGTGAAGTCTCGGATTGGGAATGCATCAACGAGACTACCATTTTGTTCCGGAACAGCCTTCAAGAGAGGTCCATGTTTCCAACTGCTTACACATTTGGTAAGAATCGTGTTGCAATTTAATCATCTTTAATAAGATAATTCTTCATTAGTTTTGAAAATGGAAATAGCATGTGGTCCATCCTTCATTTGTTAGAAGGACAATGAAATTTGAAACTTTTTGTTGTCAGTATGTTAATTGAGGCCTTTTGAAATGGCTCAGGCTAGAAGCTTGATGGCTTCCAATTTCACTGCAAATTTTTTCTCCTTCGCCGTGCCCAAATCATAGTTTAACACTTAAATTATTATTTATTATTTTTAATGAGAAACTATATCCCATGCCTTGGAAGTGCAGAAGATTACTCTCTAATGGCAATTAGTTCCGCTACTAAGTTCTCATTTTGATTTTTGGACTTCTTTCAATATGTGGAAATGTTGTGTTTGAAGCCTCAATTTGTTTCTATTATCCAGATTTTTGTTTCTTTGATGGTTGTTCTGTGTTGGACAGATGGAGTTTTTGGTGGTGACCGCTCTACTAGGCAGGTTTATGATGAAGGAGTGAAGGAAATTGCGCTTTCAGTGGTCGGTGGTATTAATTGTAAGCAACAGGAAACCCTTCTTTTCTCGTTTTCCTAAACTCACTGGTTTTTTAGTTGTGATACATATCATTTCACGTGTTTGGATCCTACCCTCAGCTAGCATATTTGCGTATGGGCAAACAAGCAGTGGTAAAACGTACACCATGGTTGGAGTAACAGAGTACGCTGTTGCGGATATTTATGATCATATACAGAAGGTAACGAGAGAATTGACTATTTTTGTGGCTATAATTTTGAATTTTTTTTTATGTTGTCATGTCTTAGGAAACCTCATAAATTGAAAATTGTTCTTTTTATTTTTCCGTTGTTTAGCATGAAGAAAGGGCATTTGTTCTGAAGTTTTCTGCGATGGAAATCTACAACGAAGCCATAAGGGATCTCCTCAGTACTGATATTACACCACTCAGAGTCCTAGATGATCCAGAGGTGAATGTCGTTTCCTATTCAGTTTCATCAGCTGAATGTATATGTATACGTACATTTGTGTGATAATTTTCATTGTTCTAGAAAGGGACTGTTGTAGAGAGACTCACAGAGGTAACTCTGAGGGATTGGAGTCATCTCAAGGAGCTTCTATCAGTTTGTGAAGGTAAAATAAATTTTATGGCAGTGTACTTGTGAAAATTGCCTTAGTTATATTGATTTAATTGCCCTTTTCAGCTCAAAGAAAGATTGGGGAGACATCCTTGAATGAGACAAGTTCTAGATCTCATCAAATTCTTAGATTGGTGTGTTTCTCTCCCTCGTATTTTTTGTTGTGTAGCGATTCTACTTTTTTAGGTTATGTTATAGCTATCTCACCCTTGAATTTAATTTCTGCAGACAATTGAAAGTTCTGCCCGTGAATTTTTAGGCAAAGACAATTCAACAACTCTTTCAGCCAGTGTGGTATGCAGCCAATTTTGTCTTAAATCACTATTTTGAGTATGAATTTATTCAAGTTGATGTTATCTTTTGATTCTTTCATTGCCAATAGTATTAAGTTACTTTGGTGTTCTTGGCAGAATTTTGTTGATCTAGCTGGAAGTGAGCGTGCATCTCAGGCGTTATCAGTTGGGGCAAGACTAAAAGAAGGCTGTCATATTAATCGCAGTTTGCTAACCCTTGGAACGGTTATTCGCAAGCTAAGGTTTATTCATTTAGTTCTTTTTCTTACTTCAAGCAATTTTCTTACTAGACTAATAACTGAATAGTTTAAAATTTCTTCTCGTTCGACGACGGAAGCTGACTGTAGATGGACATGAACCTGATAGTTTACTAATACACTACACATGTTGGTGCAGCAAGGGTAGAAATGGACATGTTAATTACAGAGATTCTAAGCTAACCCGAATTCTTCAACCAAGCTTGGGAGGCAATGCCAGAACTGCCATCATTTGCACTTTGAGTCCTGCAAGGAGCCATGTTGAGCAATCTAGAAACACTCTCTTATTTGCTACATGCGCTAAAGAAGTGACTACAAATGCGAAGGTTAATGTTGTCATGTCTGATAAAGCGTTGGTGAAGCATTTGCAGAAGGAATTGGCTCGATTGGAGAGTGAGTTGAGAACACCCATCCCTTCTTCCACCTGCAACTGTGCAGCATTATTGAGAAAGAAAGATCTTCAGATTGAAAAAGTCAGTGTTCCCCGTCCATACTAATTATCTTTAAATGTCTTGTAGGCCTATTACCATCTTTATCCTTGTTAACATCTATATTCTTTGATTGTGAATGCTGAATTTTTGTTTTCTGATGACTTGGCTCTCATGTCATGATTTTTTCTAGGAATTGGCGTTAAAGGTCCAATTAAATTGAAGTTAACCCATCATTTTTTGTTTTCTGTGGCACAGTTGGAGAAAGAGGTAAGAAAACTAACTGAGAAACGTGATCTTGCTGAATCTCGGGTTGAGGATTTGCTCCACATGGTTGGAAATGATCAATCTGCAAAGCAACTGGTATGTTGTGGAACTAGTAATACCTTGCTTTTCTGGTTCACTAGCTAATTCAATGTTTTGTTCTTTCTCAGGGAGAAATTAATCATTGTCTTAGATGGCATGAAGGGGACAAATGGGATGATGAATGCTCAGTTTCAGAGTTATCAGAAACAGGTGGCACGAATCATCTTGTCAGTGGGGGGAGAAAATTGGAAAATGGACACTCTTCTGCCAGGAATTATAATAGAATTTTGTTATCAGGGGATGACGCCTGTAAAGAAGTTCAATGTGTTGAGATGAATGATTCCAGCAAGGATGAGGAATCTGAATCTGTTGCCTTATCAACACCACCAAGAGACATAAGTGGCATCCGAAATAATTTGACATGTGTGCCTTTACAACAGGGAATAGAAGATGTGCAGGACTCTATCAATTCTCTTGTCACTCCATATCGCAATAACACTTCACCTTGGAATGAGCATATGTCAAGTTCTACAAATCATTTGACAAGAAGCCGAAGTTTTAGAGTTAATCACACGGCTGGTTTATCATCACCGCCCTTTCTAAAAGAACAGGAAGTTCAGAATACCCCACCTTATGGTTCTGAGAAAATCTTTCCTGGCAGACCCGAGGGACATCAAAAGATGGTTCCTCAACTGAATTATGATGGTGCCGCTAATTTGTTGAGGAATAATTCTCAGTCTTCATTTGGAAGTGCTTTTGTCGAGGAGCTTACAGCTCAGAAAAGCTTGAATTTGACAGATGAGGGTATTCCTACAATTGATTCTTTTGTTGCGGGAATGAAGGAAATGGTTGAGCATGAAAAATACCAGGTTAGAACAGCCTCTCTTTTTTTCCTCCCTGCTTTGTTGTTTCCACTGGGTCAACCTGAGAATAAGTCACTAGTAGGTTTGCTTCATTTGGTAAATAGGTAAAGAAGCTTAAACACTAGTTTTTCTAGTCAGCAACAAATTCAAAATGAAGTTCATTACGTTAGATTTTTTGCTTGGCTTATTGAGCTCCCAAGATTACTCTCAGAAGTTTGTTTTCTTGCTTATGAGCAGAAAAGCAAACCAAGCAAGCGATTAGGAATGGGTTTTCTAATACTGGTTGGTGAAATTTCTTTTTCTTCCCCGTGTGAAAAAAAGTCTACACATATGGAAAGAGAAATGAAAGCACCTGAAGAACAAGCAATACAGCTGTTGTATATATTCTTATTTCACTCATCATCGTACATGTTATTATTGTGCTGGCAATTTTTATTTTGCTTATTACATGATGTGTTACAATGAGCTCATTTTGCGTTTTGTTTCCATTTGTAAGTTTTCTTTTGTTTGTTTTTGGATCAGGGAACTGTCACTGACGGTAACGAATTTGGGAAGAACGATAAGAGTGTTGGATTAGATACATTGCAGGACACACCTGAAACTCCCTTGAGTTGGCATTTTGAATTCGAGAGAAGGCATAGATCAATTCTTGAGCTGTGGCAATCTTGCAATGTTTCATTGGTTCACCGCACATACTTCTTCTTGCTCTTCAAAGGTGATCCAACTGATTCCATATACATGGAGGTGGAGCTGAGAAGACTCTGTTTCCTTAAGGAAGCATTTTCACAGGGCAATCAAGCAGTCCATGATGGTCAGAATATCACATTTGCTCTAAGGTTTATCCTCTCTCTATCACTCGTACTCCCATATCGTAGTGAAGTTGGTAAGTCATGGCCAATTTCACTGTGCTATCTTCAACTTCCTAATGAAAAGTAAAAATAGGAAGTTAAAGAGAGTTGAGCCTAGCAAAAGTTAACGTTGTAGCATCTTTTTGCTTGAGTTGGTTTACATATAATTCTGTAATGTCTACAACCGCTCTTCCTTTCTTCTTTCCCCACAAAAAAAAAACAAAACAAAACAAAACTTTGCCTCCTTATTTGACTGCACCTAATTTTAGTAGCAGGGTGAACTTCCTAATGAGAAATGTTATCAGGAACATGTGAAAAGTGTAAAACCTACAAAAATTGAAGGGGGTGGAAAATTTGAAAGTTCTTTTCGGAGGGTCTTTTTCCAATCGAGTTCATTTGTATAGCATTGCTGTGTCTGTACTTGCCCCATTTCACTTAAACATTTTTCTTCTCGATTCCACAGCTTGAAGGCTCTTCGTCGGGAAAGAGAGACACTGGCCAAGCTGATGTACAAGAGATTCTCAGAAGCGGAGAGAAAGAGTCTGTATGAAAAGTGGGGTATTGGTCTGGGTTCAAAGCGCAGGAGGCTACAATTAGTAAGCCGATTGTGGAGCGATACATACGGCATGGACCATGTAATGGAGAGCGCCACCATTGTTGGGAAGCTGATTCGGTTCTCTGAGCAAGGAGCTGCTAGCAAGGAGATGTTCGGCCTTAGCTTTACCCCCACAAGATCGAGTAGAAGATCTTTCAGCTGGAAGAACAGCAAAGCTTCTCTTCTGTAACCTTTGTTGTGTATTCTATGTCCCTAAGGCAGTATAGCGGCGTCGTGGAGACTTAAATGGAACCCTTAATTCAGAAAACTTATTAGCTGATTCTGTATTTAATTTCTTAGGATTTGTTTTATAATTTCTATTTCTTGTTTGTTTGTTGTTGTGGGGGGTATAGTAGATGCTGGTAAATATGGTGTGATTAGTCCAGGGCTTTATCTTTTGAGGCTATATGGTTTGGTTTGTTTAATACTGTATTGCTGTATAACATTTGCTTATGATTGAAGCTGAAAATATTTGCGGGCTTATACCATTGGAAGAAATCCCTTTAAAAGTATTGTGGAGATGCAAATTTCAATTGTGAGTGTGGATGAGTATTGCTATCGCTCTCAGAAATTTTTACCCGATTCTCTTATCCATTGACATGACAATGAGAATTTTAGTTAAATTATTAATATAATATATTTAAAAACCAGACACATTTAAGATTCTTTTTGTCAAGTCAGCAAGTAAGAAAATTAATAATTTTTTTTTTAAGTGGGACTATCATATCTTGAGTGGGTGTAGAACTAATATATATGTTTCTTGCACATATATCCTATTTGCATTCCTTGTGTTATTTTGCTTATTTCTCATCATCCGGAATTTGATTGTTGGAGAAGAAAATTAAGCCATAAGGCGATAACGAAACAAATGCAGGCAAAAAAATATGGAATTACGAAAAGAACAGTAATCGAAGCATTTCTAAACAAACCCATTAAAAAATCAATTTAAAGATTACCATTTTGATGCACAAACGTAGAAAACTTTTGATTGAAAGCTACACAGAATTTACAATTTGATTTTCAATGCCAAAAGTTAAAACCAAAAATGGGTTGATGGATAAAATGCATATATGGTGGCGTGGCTTAAAATGGAACACCAAAACACCCAGGAGACAAACATCCTCTGACCGCCCATTTGAACGGAAAACAGAGAGAGAGAGAGAGAAAGAGATGGAGGTCTGCAAAGCTACTTGTTTCTCTTGGACTAACTCAGTTTCTCCCCCTCTTCACCCCTCTCAACCTACCGTCTCTGTACACTGCTCCCCCTCTGGTTAACTATCCCAATACGTGGCTACAAAGCAGTCTGCTCTGTACCGACTGAAAAACTGAAAGTCCAAATGAGTTTTTTTTGTTTAAATTTTGTACAGGAGCTATAGTGCTAATATGGGCCATAGTGTTTTATCAGACTGTCACGGCTGCAGAGCAGACGGTTCTGAAGTCCGAGTCCTCTGGATTTACACACACACATTATATTCATTCTTATGTGATTTAAATTTATGGGTTGTTCCCCACAGGCTAATGAGGCCAAGAGATACGGGATTTGGTGCAGTGCAAACTCTGATCAATCCCAGAAGGTATGTCTAGCTTTGGTTTCTCACCTCTCTACATCTTTTCTTTGTGGGTTGTTTAGGTTAATACATTATTCATCTTAAGTTGATTATCTGAACTAAAAACATTTAGGCCACTTTTGTGCTCATTTTGGCCCTTGTTAATCACATACTTGCTAGTAACCTCTACAAGACTATGGAAAAACTGAAATTCCGTGCTTCCAAAACTCGTACCGAGTACTCGCAAAAAATAAGAAGCACGTCATCTTTAATCGCTTTTTCTATAATACTAATATTATGTGTAACATTACTAAATATACTTATTTTAAATTATAGAACCATCTTTGTAATTTCATATATTTTGTTTCTAATTTTCAAGTATAGTCATATATTAGTTATTCAATTATTTACAATATCATTGCTTCCCTTTTACCCTATATTTTTAAGGCCGTGTTTCGTTGATTCAAAATTGGTAATTATACCCGTCTCCATTTTAAAATCAGCCACTATGGACTTTTGTCTTTTATATTTTTTCCCCTTCTGTTGTTACGTTCAGTGGATCATAGATTACCATTGATTGATTTGTGGTCTGCTTAGTTTGATAAAATAACGATATTTCGCCATTAGGACTCTGACTCAATTGTTCTTTTGCTCGGGGTTGTTTGGCAGGAAAATGAGATGGTTGTTTCGGTAACCGGAGCTACAGGTTTTATAGGTAGAAGGCTAGTGCAAAGGCTGCATGCAGGTTTGGCCACTCTAGAGTCTTAACTATATAATCATCTCATTGTTACCTATAAATATTATGCATTCATAAAAGGTTTTATCTTTTAGTTTTATTTGGTTTCTGCATTGGGTAAACTATTTAGTAACAAAAAGTCAAGCACCTCGAAAGACAAATTGTATTGAATTGCTGAAAAATAGCAAAATCGGCATTTAGTATGTTATGTTTTACGATGAGGTTGCACTGAGGACGAGATTTTTCTACATGGTTGATGTTATCAAGTAGATCCATTTTAGTGTGAAAAATCTAATAATTTACAGACCTTTAATATGTATGGATGGTTTAGAGGAACTGAATGCTATATCCTTCCTGAATGCAGATAAGCACAAAGTTCACGTCTTAACACGATCTAGATCTAAAGCTCAGTTAATTTTTCCGGGTAAGAAGGTAATGACTACTTTTAATTGTATGATCTACTATTTATGACCTCCTAGCATAACTAAGTTCATATTACCATGGGGAAGGCCGACAATCATTTCCTTTTCTTGTTTTTCCCGTTTTGCCTTTTTTTGAGGGACCAAACCTGTAATAAATTAAGCTAGTTAGTGGGCATAAGCCTTTGATTTCATTAGTTTGCTTTTATAATGCTGTTTATTTCTTTGTCACACATGTAAGCCTTTGATTTCATTAGTTTGCTTTTATAATGCTGTTTATTTCTTTGTCACACATGTAAATTGGAACTTCTTATCCTTTCTTCTTAATGTTTTAATATCTTTTTTGGAACATAATAATATTTCTAGTTTGTTCCAAATTTTTTCAGGTAGGGACTTTCCTGGAATTGTGATTTCAGAGGAGCCGAAGTGGAAAGATAGCATTCAGGGCTCAAATGCTGTTGTAAATTTGGCAGGAATGCCCATTAGTACAAGATGGTCTCCCGAGGTTGGTGTTGTTTGTTTGTTTTTGTTTTTTTTTGACTGAATTTAGTTTTGTTCCATTTCTTTTTCTTGAGAAGACGGTGAAGTATTTTCTTAAGAATGATATTTATCTTGCCTATTGTGTTGAGGATTTATTGTCTCTGAGCTTAAAAATTCATTGATTTTCTCTGTATGGCAGATCAAGAAAGAGATCAAAACTAGCAGAATTGGAGTAACCTCAAAGGTCTGCATTAAGACGTCCTTTCTCAGTAGCTTAATACTACTACTGAATCCCAAATTTCGTTTTACCACGCAGCTGACAAACGTTTTGTATTGGTTAGTTAACAAGAGAATTTTGATTCATCATGCAGGTTGTGGATTTAATAAATGGCTCTCCAACTGAATTTCGGCCCAAGGTCTTGGTTAGTGCTACAGCGGTTGGTTATTATGGTATGTGTTGAGATCATTATTTCCTTGTATTTTTAGTTGACTAGCTGTAAAATGACTTGCTTTGTCAGAATAGCATTTTGGTGGTGTGGAGGGCATTTTTGCTTAAAAACCTATGTACTCTGGCAATTCCATTTCACATCTTTGAAACTTCATTTTACATGGGTGAAGGATCTGCAAATTGCATTCTTTTCTCCGATAAGAATCTTTGGCAAGATTTGGAATTGGCTGATTTTATTTGCGAATTTCCGCATCTTTATAATTATATTCTAGGCTAGATAATAAGTATTCCCTTCTTCCCATTTCACACATTCAGGAACAAGTGAAACGAAAGTTTTTGATGAGAATAGTCCATCAGGAAATGATTACTTGGCTGAGGTAAAAAAGAATGCTTTATCCTTGCGTTGCACTGTTTGTCTATTTTTTCACGCTCACTCCGTTGAGATATTACTTTTCCACCAGGTTTGTAGAGAATGGGAAGGAACAGCCATCAAAGTCGATAAGGATGTGAGGTTAGCGCTTATTCGCATTGGCGTGGTCCTTGGTAAAGATGGTGGTGCTCTCGGTAATTCTTCTTTCTTACAATTTCAATTTGCCAGGCTCAGCTGAATTTTAGTTACGTTAAGTAATCTATTTGTTTGCAATTTCTTATTGTTATTTATTTCCCATTGGTTAAAACTATTAATTGTTGATTCATTTTTATGTAGCCAAAATGATTCCTTTGTTCAAGATGTTTGCTGGTGGACCTCTAGGCTCTGGAAGACAATGGTACCATGGGCTTGCTGGTTGCAGCTTTTGAGTTCAAGTTTTTCTCTCTTTTTTTTTTCTTATTTTTTTCATGATTAGGAAAAGCTAGTTTTTTTGTTTAAAAGTTGCAACTAAATATATCAGTTTCCTTTGGATCTACTAAACAAAATTGTATGCTAATTGCTATTATAGAATCGCCCATTATGGATTGAGCATTTAACCAAGTTTGTTTGGCCTTGTTTCACCATGCCTCAGATCTGAAATTCATTTTTCTCATGGTTTTGTAGGTTTTCCTGGATTCACTTAGATGACATTGTGAATCTAATATACGAAGCTTTATCTAATCCATCTTACCAAGGTAATTCTTGATTGTTTTGGAATGTGCGATTTTATCTTTTGCGTGGCAATGCTTTTCGTACGTGTGCATTTGTCTTTCATATTTCCCTATGAGCGTTTTGGGTTTCATTTTGGACACGATGCCCATCTGTTGGTTTTACTTAAATGAACACATATCTTTTTAGTCCATCGTTTGACGACGTAGTTGGCATGAACTTTTGTTTTTGGATTTTAAGATTCCATTTAAGTGGTAAAATTGTAGGTGTCATCAACGGAACAGCTCCTAATCCTGTTCGGTTAGGGGAGATGTGCGACCAATTAGGATCGGTGATGGGTCGACCCTCATGGTTGCCTGTACCTGATGTAGCCCTTAAGGCAGTACTCGGAGAAGGTGCAACAGTTGTAAGTACAATTATTATTTTCTTTATCTTTTTTCAAATTTTCCTTTTTCTCTGAAATCTTTTGAGTGAGTTCATTATTATTTACTTCATCTTTTTTCAAGGTTTTTGTTCTCATTTTAATCTTTTTCGCTGAAATCTTTTGAGTGAGTTCTGCACAGGTTTTGGAAGGACAAAAGGTGGTTCCTACTAAAGCAAAGGAGTTGGGTTTTCCATTTAGGTACCCATACGTGAAAGATGCATTGAAAGCAATAATGTCCGAGACCTGAAGTCTCGGGATGAGCTTATGTAATTTTTTTATTCTTTTTCAAACAACGCATTGAAATGTCTCTGTCGAAGACCGGAAATTTGTGATCCTGGCTGATGCATAAGACACCCTGTTGCTTTCCGTGTGTGCTGGAGTGTTATAGATTCCTAAATTTTGAAGCATACCTCAACTTCTGCAATAAAATGACTGCATTTCAAATTGTGACTTATTCATTATCCTTATTCTTTGATCTATTTTCTACAAAATCAATTAATTTAAGATACCCAAAAACCAAATGCAAGGTGCACTTGAGTGAGATAGGATGCATGTTGTATAAACTGTCACGAGAGCCAAACTCGGCAGGAGTAGCATTTGGGAATAACAGCAAAATTTGACACCCCTTGATGAGAGTTGTGTTACTTGCATATCAATAGAGATCTTCATGACCAATTTTATGATGAAACATCATGATATGGCAGAACAATTCCTTCTCAACAATAGACACAATAAAAAAATTATGGGTTTCAAAACAGTTTTTCATCACCAGTATGATAAACTTGTGATAACAAAAGCGAAAATTAACAAAACCAACAGACAGCTTCACAAACTTCTCTTCTAACTTATACCGGCACTGAGCACGATACACTTGAATAAAGTCATATTATCAGCTATAGAAATGGTAATTGGGTAACACTAAAACTTCAGTTGCGTCAGAGACAGCGTGAAGTAACTCCTCTCATTCAGCTCTTGATTGGCCCGCTCGAGAAGACAATATGATGCCCACAATGAGGCCATAAAGAGCCAGTGCTTCAGCGAAAATGAGAATGAGGATCATCCCAACAAAAAGCTTTGGCTGTTGTGCATTTGCTCTGCAATAGAAACACCATATCAAGAAGGTACAATTAAAAAAACTGATTAAATATATGGCCGCTACAACAAGAACGCTTGACTGATCTCCGTGTTCAATCTTTGTGGCAAATGAAAAAGAGCCATATATGGCAAATGATTGCGATACAAGTTTCAAAACAGTTGTCCAAGAGGATTCCAAGATTGACGGCATAAACTACAAAGTTTTAATGCATTCAGAAGCTCACACTTTGTAGAACTAACTATGAGATAATTATTGTGCAGGATAACAAAACCACATTGTATTTATTGTTCAATTTCGATTCACCAGTGTAAACTCTATAGTCCACAAGCGGGTCATTAGGAGCAAACATTTGTACATTAGTCATGATATACATATGTGCATAACTGCTTCGAGTCACAGACATACCGAAAAATATACTCAAATATAAATGGATCACAGATAACTATTATGAATATATGTTTCTCAAAATTCTCTATAACTGGAGAAAGGAAATGAAAGGAAGGGTCTAGAGAGGAGGGCGATACCTAACACCAGCATCGCCAACAATACCAATAGCCATTCCAGCAGAGAGACCAGCAAGACCACAAGCAAGGCCCGACGAAAGATGGGCATAACCATCAAACAAATAATATGACTTTGCCTTGGGATTGATCCCGGTACTGATAATAACAGCAATGATCAAGCCATAGATACCCAAGACACCAGCCATAACAACTGGAACAATGGACTTCATCACCAGCTCGGGTCTCATCACACCCATCGAGGCTACCCCAACGCCACTCTTAGCTGTCCCATACGCAGCTCCCATACCTGAAGAACAGTCATAACAAAAACTAATCCCAACCCGGTAGTCAAAATTTGACCTTCTAGCCCTTCTCACCGTATGAAACAACAATACTTAGAAGTAAATTACTCATTTAACTCATATAGCTTGTAACAATCTATATCACTTTGGTCCTCATATTTCGAATGAAAAATGCTAAACATGCATAATTATGCAATTTTTGCCCAACAGTTTTGTGGGCGTTCTCTTTCCCCATTAATCAATAAATGCTTGCCGACGAAATTATGTGCGTACAAGATTATGCATGTTAGCATTACTCTTTTCAATCAAAGGAACCAAGTACTAACTCTTATGATCGGATGTTTATCTGTGGCCCATGTAGCAAAATTTAGGAGAGTATTTTGGAATAGTATGGTTATACAACAACAATATAGAAAAGGACCATCATAGAAAAGAACCATGTATTCAAACTATACAAACACTATACTTAGATCTTGTGCATTGATTTTTTTTTCCCCCTTTAAAAATAGAATCAATACACCAGATATTGAGACATAAGAGTTTGTACACTTTCAGTGTATGATTATCGGTACTTGAATCATTTCCTCGGATGAGTAATGATATTCATACATACTAATATGTGCGTACTTTCTACGTACACTCGGATGACAAAATCATTGATGTTGATCTGCTCTTAAGTATGGGAACAATCTACAAAATCTAACAATCAAGTAATATGGTCTTGTACATACAAGTTATGTTTATGTACGTATGCAAATCATTATTCAAGAGAAATTATAAAGAGAAATAAAAGCAACATCTTTTTTTCAGGCAATGACGCTAAATAATATGGATGTGAAATTAATTCAAGTAATATAACAATCCACGAAAATAAATGACAAAAAAAAGGACTACAGATAACAAAACTAATAAAAACAAGATCCGATAATAAATAAATTAAATTAAAAAAAATAACAATAATATGTAAAAATTTTACAGGAAAATACGAGGGCAGCGGCGGCTCCGAGGAAGCCGAAGAACGGTGCCGTTTCGTCTCCGCTGAACGTCGACATCTCTGATTTTTTTTTTCTTTTTAATCTCAAGCGAATTTATTTGGGAAAAATAATTTTTTAGCAGAGAAAATATATACAGATTTGGTGGGAAGCAAAGTAGATCCGATCAGGTTTTCTCTCTCTCTCTCTCTCTCGCGCCTAACTAAAAGCCTAGCACTAGCAGTCCCTGAATTCTTAAAAAGTGATGGAATTGGTCCTCATATTTTGAGTGAATTAACATATTTGGTCGTTTTTATAATCTTTTCCAATATTGAGACGAATCATCGCAACAGTTGGTTGGTCAATTTTTTGATTGAGTTAATTTCCTTATTTATTAGGGTGTAGATTGTGATATCTATGATTTTTTTTATACATGGTGCAATGAA
>MKEJ01047270.1:0-17958 GCA_001753735.1 Embelia ribes | reverse complement strand
GTAAATTTTATTTTTCAATGTTATGAAATTATGTGATATTAATCCTATTATGTTATTTTTTTATTTGATATTGTTTAATATATTATATTAAAAATTAAAATAATATTATTTAATTATAACCGGTTCAATTCCGGTTCAACTTTGATCAGACCATTAAATCTTGAATCATTATCTTTACCAATTTAATGACCGGTCTGATTTTGAGAATTTTGGTAGTATCTGTTATTAAGTAAAATAAAGCACATTACATAAATTTGAAAAATAATGTTAATTCTTGCTATTTATTATTACTGTTATTCGTGGAATCCACGGTTTCCTGTCGTTATTATTTCTTGTCACCTTTACGTCTCGATACAAGAAATGCTTTTTTATATAACATAAAACAATTTTCTTATGAAATTAATATATTTTGAGAATAAATTTATCATAAATTGAGGATAATTTACTGTAACTATTTTTACTTAAAATAGATTCAGATTACTTGAAATAATTTATTCTCAATTTATAATAATCGATCACGAAAATATAATATTTCATTTAAATTGCAAGGAAAAAGATTGTTGTGATGAGATGACTTCCCAAATTGAAAGGATTGCAATTTGTACAGTCCACTTGTTGTCACCTTTATTCATCAAAATGTTAGGCATGATGTTACTATTTGCTTTTATCGTTACCTGCAACAATGGATCCATAATTTACGAGCAAAGGATTCTCTCAAGGACAAAATATTTTTTTTATATATATTTGAAAAGAATTTCAAGAGCGAGGAGACCAGTGAAGCGTCTCTGTCCGCTTCCCAGTCCGCCTATGATTATCTGCTAGAACGACGGTTGTTAACTTTCTCAAAATTAATTAGCCTGTAAATGAGGGGAAATGTCTAAATATAATACATTTATGTAGTGGAAAATGATAAACAATTCGTATTTAATAAATATTCAAATAAAAGAATGACTTTAGGAAAATTTTAAAAAATCGTTTTTCAAAAATACATTATCTAATTTACCATTATATTTGTTGCCTTGTTTACTTTACTAGTACGAGTAGAAAAAACAGAAATATCTTTAAATTTCGTAATTATTATACTCTTTCCGTTTAAAATTAATTGGATGACTTGACTTGGCACGCAATTTTATGTAATATCAAATTTAAAATTTGAATTGGTGTTAAATGACGTAAACTGTCCCTATTGATGGTTGATTTGACAATGACTCCTAATAATTGAAAGAGTAATATAGGTAATTCAGTTTATATTGTGATGATTGTTATATCTTAAAATAGAAGTATCCAATTATTTTTAGACATTTTAATTTAAAAATGTAACCGATTATTTGTGGACGGAGATAATATATTTAATGAATAATTATTTATGGACTTATAATAAGATTGGATACGTAGCTGCAATTTTGTGGTGAATGACGGTAACAGATGGCGGAAAGATCGAGACAGAGAAATGCACCCCACTCTAGTAATTTCTTAGGAATAAATTACACTTTGCCTCATTAGATATCGTATTATTTCATTTTAATCCTTAAGTTTTTGAAATTATACTTTACGCTACTAATTTTTGAAATGACCATGATACCATTAATTTACAATTGGATAAAATGAAAGACAAAATAAAAAAAAATCTCAATCTCTCTGAAGTTTATCTCTCTTTTACTCAATTTTTTGGATGCAAAAGGTAAAATTCCTCGTCTTGGGGCCCCCACACCCATACCTTTTAGGGATCGTGGATGAGATAAGTTGCGACGATCTAGTGGCTTCCTGTGTTTAGTGTCCATAATGATCCACCCCCACAAGGAGATGAAAATTCCACACTGCGGCTGTCAGGGCTCGAATCTACGCCTTTTGGTGCAATTTACTGTCCGAGTATCAAATAAGCTACGCCAGCAGGGTCTCTCTTACTCAATTCTTGCCATCACCAACTACAATTTTAAGTTCTTGCTCTTATTAACTGTATCACTAATTAATATCACTAACAGTCAACCTTAGTCTGTATAAATTTAAGCTCCTAATACAAAATTATTTGGTATTGGGTGCAAAGTATAATTAACCCTTTTTCATAGCCTTGGCGAAGTCATAGAAGAATACCAACAAAACTAAATGCCATTACTATACTCTATTATGGAGCTCTCTAGAACAGGGCAGCAAAAGATCTCACATAATTTTAGTTAATTTAAAAAATAATTTTTTAAAATTTGAATCAATAAAAAATTATTAATATATTCTTTAAATTTTTTTGTCTATTTGAATGGATTGTAGTGAAATTGTATAATAATTGCACTTCTCCAAATAAAAATGGATGATAATTTTTAAACAATATACATACATGGGAGGGAGGCGCTCTAACTTAATTTTTTTTAATTAGAGTATGTGATAAATTATGAGACACATAAATGAAATCTTATAATAAAAATCATAGAAATATTTTTGTAAATATATATAAAATATTATATTTTTATGATCCATACTTTGACTCCTATTATTGTTAAATAATAATAGTCTCACAAATCATTCAACCACATGTATGTGGTACATAGTACATTCTGCTGTAGTCAGTGTGTGGAGTTTTGTAATTTTTTTTATTTATTTTTAATTATGTTTATAGGACAACTATGGTTGATATATTATTCGCAATCAGCAAGTTGTGATATGTGAATGACGGACCACTGATTTCATTTAATCACTCGTGCCCTACAATTCGACGCATCTCAATTGTGTGTGTATACATATACATATATATATATATATATGTATGCATATATTTATCCGTACATTTTATTTTTTTTAAACAGACAGAAGTTAGTATTTTACTGATATATCTTTATTTCATAATATATTCTTATAAAGGAACGGACGTATAAATTTTATTAAGGAGAAACAAAATTCTCGTATAGCTGTGTAAAAAGTCCATTTAACTAAAAAATAATCATAATTTTATCATATATTTAAATAAATTTTAACACAATCAAATTTTTATTCAAGCAGTCGATAATAATTTACTATGCATGGACAAATTTGTAATAAAAAAAAAGATGATAATAGTATAAATAGTTAGTTGTACCTGTTTTCCTTTTTATATTCCTTATATAAGATTTAAATGCAACTATATATATCTATTATTCCAACTTAAATTTATAAAAAAGTCACAATAGTACAACTAAAATCAATCTTTTACTATACAAGGATTAGCAAAAATTTATTAGATATTTTTAATGTTTTCAAAAGAAACTTATTATAAAATTAAATTTATCGTACTAGGTAGCATGCAGGAACCACCTATCTCTTTCCTAAAAGGAGTAAATGCCATGTTGGACAAACCAAGTTTGTATTTTAATTTCACTTAAAATATGTATAGACATTTATTAATGTACCATAAGGACTAAAGGAGAAAAGTGCACGTGGCTATTATCTTTATATAGTGGAATGACGTAGATATTTCTCAATTCTCGTGTACGTGTTAGCATACTAAGCTTAACTAAATATAAAAAGTGTGCAAAAAGATTTCTTTTTGACAAAAGTATAATAAACATTAGAATGTCATTCTCCTCAATATTAGTTATCAAAATATTATTTATCCAAAAACTATAGGCACTAACATTCTCACTATGAGCAATATCTCTAATCGAGATAAAATAATAAGATAAAAGCTATGTCATTCTTAATCGATGTTGTTTGTCATCGCATTATCATCCCAAAATGAGCACTATCTCTAATCGTCATAAAATAATAAGAGAAAAACTATGTCATTTGACGGGCAAATTATCTAAAAAGCAATATTGGAAATATAATACTTTAACCAAATTAATATGGGAACTTTTATACGTGGCTATATTTATACGGTTTGCTCTAAAAGACGGAAAATTTAACTATATATTACATGCTTTAAGAATTGTATTGTATTTGAAGTTTATAGTGAAAGATGATGGAGGGATTATCAGAGTTAAAAATTGAAATATCTTTAGTAGAGTGCATTTAATAATTAATTAAACTAGTAGAACATATAATGAAATAGCTTTTAAATTAGTGATTGAAATTAAAATAATTTTTTCATTTAAATCTAATTCTGTCCCTAACTTAAAATCTATTGGTCAAGATTTGTTTGCCAAGTTCGGCCAAGCATCACTACACACCCCTCTCTTCCGAATTAAATTAATGGAGCCATTAAGTAGGCTAGAAACTAATATTTGCCTAATATATTAATGGATTTTAAAAAGAAGCATTCCACTATTAAGTTGATGGGCAATACTAGTTTCATCGTTAACGAAGGGCAAGCGATAGTTTATTTATACAATTCTATAGTTGAAATTGAATCAATTTTCTAACTGTATATTATTCATCAAAACTGAAGGTATAAAAAGTACTTATCTGAAAAACAACTATAACGATTCAAGTAGCAAACTTTTATTCCCAAATTTGCTCATATAGTATATATATATTATTTCATATGATGATAGCTGTGTGAATTAGTTTGTTGTGACAAACAAAACATGTTCTTCAATGATAATGTCCAAATATATCCCTTTTTTGCCCTTGCATGTAAATTGCCTATTGATGGGATGACACTGAAATTTACATCTGCTAAGAAAAGGGAATAAATCAGCAATAAATTGAACCATAAGCCCCAAATACTTACCATATTAGATAAACCCAAATACCAAATAAAAAGGCACAAAATTTTTGGATTATTCATTTTTTTAAATAAACTTGGATTGTTCTATCCAAGTAATAGAAAATGAGAACCTCAATTGATTAGCCAAATATATTCAATGACCTGATTATCCTCAATATACAATTTACAAATATATGCAAGAACAAGCAGAGGAATATTCAAGTATGATCACAACTATATAACACTGAAAAAATATAAAGTAAAAGTCTAAAATCTTAATTATAGCGCAAGTTTTCGCACCTGTGAATCCAGAAAAGAAAATAAAACCGAAATCCAATTTAAATTAAAAGCAAGAAATGAAATAAAGAAGCGAAAACAGACAATAATGAAAATACTTTGAGGATTGAAAGATTTATGATTTTTAATACCTTAGCATCAAAATAGTCCCAGATAAACCATTTCTTTGGCGACTACGGAGTCTTCGTCTTCTCGTTCTCAAAATCCTACAACGAGGACGAATCTCTGGCTTGGATGTTGGATCTTTTTGGCGATCATCTCCGTGGACGACCCTCGTAATGCCATATCTCTATTCATTTTAAAGCCTGCTAACGTTTGTTCAAAAGCAAATGGGAGAGAAAGAGATTACATGCTAGACTATGAAAGAATGTGAGCAGTTTTTTGTAACAACAACTATTAAGTGTCGAATAATCTTCTTAAGAAGATCTAATCTGCCATTGAATGGGATTAAAACAGTTACAAGCTTTTAAAATTTTTGAGCATCCATGAACATACATAATGCAGCAAGTGGAAATATTACAAAAATTATGTATTTAATTTTTAACTTGCAACTCTCATAATAAGTTATTTTATGAAGGCCATTGTATCCTTCTTGTGAAAAATAGGATGAAATTAAATAGTTTTGTAACACCCATGAATCCACATAATACAATATTGTTTGTTTTGGGCAAAGTTAGTTTCAACCAACTCAATTCCCGCACGGTTTTAAAACGAGTTGTACTTAATAGATTCATATTTTTTACTTATAAAACACATACTCATCTATAACCTGGGCGATGTAGGAAGAGTGGTTGCCCCCCCTGGACACTGCAGTAGCTCGCCTAACGTGATAGTTAGCCAACGTGCTAGCTCGATAGCATCTCATGTCCGCTCGCCGACGTCTGCCCACATACGTCCACTTACACACAGCCGGAATGCTACAAGTTTGTAATTGTATAGACTTACATTGGGCATTTTGGAAATACAAAATAGAGGAAACACTAGAAGGGAAAGGCTTTTTTTAAGCGTAGGATAGGATAGTAAAAATATATTAATGTAGATATATATACACTTCTTTTTAATTAATTTATAGCCCCATCCAAGGAATGAATTGTGGACCCCTTGCCTCGACGTTGGTCCACCCAAGTTTCTATATCAATATTAACTAATTTTTGCATTATTAAGAATTGACAATCGGCGTAAGAAAAGGAAAATAAAAAAAGTTGAATTAACCTTGCTCAAATATATATGTGAAAAGACAAACATGTTTATGAAATAGGCTGGGAGGGAATATAAATAAGAATTAATATTTTCTTTTGCTATCAGTTTAAAGATTTTAGAATCTAGATGCATAAGAGCATTCACACAGTTTTTTTTTTTTTCATTTTTCATATAAAATAAAAATGAAACACATGATACTTTCTAAAAAAGTTATTTCCATATAACAAAAATATTAATAAACATAAATAATAAATTATGAATAAAATATTTCTCTAATACACGGGTATATTTGTTTATATTTTTATAAAAAAATTGTGAATATTTAAGCATGAAGAAAAAATATTTTTTATAAGAATCTTTCCAGAAACGAAGGAGAGTGGTGGAGATTTATCTTCCTTTACTTTCTCAAGATCACAAAATATTTAAGTAAAAAGAAAAATTTATTTTTAGTTACAAGACAAATAAATGTTTGTTTGTATTAGATCTAAGCCATTTAATCTTTTCCCGACGAGTAATGCTATTCCCAACTCTCGTTTTTGATCATATTTTTATTTCTATTTTTATATATTTTTAGTCTACAGATATAATATGACATTTTCATGTTCCGTGATAAATAGACTTTAATATAAGGTAATTCGAGTGAGTGGATGAGAATTAACCCCCACCACCACCCAAGTTCACATGTCTATTTATTTATTTATTTTTTTATTCATTGCAATTTTCAGTTAATTTTTGTTTAATTATAATAATTTCTTATTTGGGTTAAATAAAATAAAATAAAATAGTATAGTACAGTATAACAAAAATCCCAGTATCAGGGATTATCCATCCGAGTCCCAAAATAGGAATGACAATAACATAATCCTTAAATGGTAAAATCAAAACCTCGAATAACAGAGGCTCTGTTGATACTCCATCGGCAAGAGAAGACATACACAGAGAGAGAGAGAGAGAGAGAGAGAGAGAGATACAGAGAGGGGAGATGGGACGGAAGAAGCTGGAGATGAAGCGAATCGAGGATAAGAGCAGTCGGCAGGTGACATTCACAAAGCGCCGCGGCGGTTTAATCAAGAAAGCACGCGAACTCTCCGTCCTCTGCGATGTCGACGTCGCACTCCTCGTCTTCTCCGCCCGCGGAAAGCTCTTCGAATTCTCCAGCTCCCCAAGGTTTTTTTTTTATTTTTTTATTAATTTTTTTTTCAACTTATTATTATTATTATATCCAAATTAAATCTAGCAACCAACACATTTACATATACTAGCAATTTTACATTAATTGGTGGATTGGAATTTTTTAAAATTATTTAATTACAAGCAATGAAGCTAGCTACCACTGCTTCAAGCACCCACACTATGAAACTCATTGCTTAAAAAAATTGTACAACATTTGGTTGCTTAGTTTTGAAGATTAGCAATTATTCGCTAATTTGGCCAAAATAACAGCAAATTTTGAGATGAATGTTTTCAATTTTTATTTTTTTATTTTTATTTTCAACTTATTATTATTATTATATCCAAATTTAATCTAGCAACGAACGGAAAATGTAGGTAAAAAAAAATAAAAAAATAATAAAGTATATTACATTTACATATTCTAACAATTTTAGATTAATTAGTGGATTGGAATTTTTTAACATCAAGGTAACCGTAATTCTTCGTCACGAGGTTTCTCACGCTGCTGCTTTCGCTCTTGTTCTCACAATCTCTTTGACTTTATTTATTTATTTTTAAATTTTAATGATTTTCCATTTTCGCTCCTGTTTCTGCATAAAGGTATTATTCAATTACAAGCAATGAAGCTACCACCATTTAAAGCACCCACACTATGAAACTCATTAGCATAAGTGTATTTTTCAGCTTATTCTGCTTTAAAAAAAATTGTACAACATTTGGTTGCTTGGTTTTGAAGATTAGCAATTATTCGCGAATTTGGCCAAAATAACCTCAAATTTTAAGATGATTGTTTCCAATATTTATTTTTTTATTTTTTTACTAAAAAATAAGTTTGCTAACTTGCTAAAAAAATTGCAACCAAACAATAAAATAATCTCTCCATAATAGAAAAACTCATGCAATGATGTCTGTGTATGAGAGTAGAGAATTAACGGGAATTTTGCTCATGTGATCCACTTGATCTGTGTTCTGCAGCAACAATTTTACATTAATTAGTGGATTGGGTTTTTTTAAAAATTATATAGCAGGCATAAAATCAAGGTAACCTTAATTTTTTTCCAATCTCCTTGACTTCATTTTTTTTCCTTCTATCTTTGATACTATTTTATTATCGCTTTTGTTTCCGCGCTAGCGACCTTAATGTAAAAAACTCATTTGCATGAAGATATTATTGAACTTCAAGATGGAACTACAACCACTTGAAAGCACCCACACTACAATACAAATGCGCGTATTCAAATCATACAAGTAGGACGATTTTTTAACCAATTTTTGGCTCCGTCCCGAATGTACGGCTTGTTCAGTTAGGTTCCAGTCTTTCTAACTTATTTGCTTAAAAATTACAATTAGATATTAACATAATCTCTCTCTATAATAGAAAAACTCATAATTCGATGTGCCGTGTGCATACGAGAGTAGAGAATTAACGGGAATTTTGTCATGCTATCCACTTGATCTGTGTTCTGCAGCAACGTATCCTAGTAGCTTCTTTATCAAACCATAAAGAATTCTATCTTAAGCTGGTACTTTTGAGTGTTCATTAGTTTTACCACCCACTAGTCTGCTCAACTAGAAGAATTACATGAATGTTGCACGTTTTGTCTTTCTCAATGTTGTTGGAATTTAGCTGTTTTTCTTAATTTCTGAATAAAAGAGTAATTAATTATTTTTTTGGTATTTCAACTTGTAACTTTCATCGTTGTTATGATAAAACATGTAATCACCATCTCTATTATTTTGTTGTTATTGTTGTAGAATGCTTTTTAATATTTCAAAATTATAAATATATGGTAAATAAGCTATTTAAAAAATATTTTCATAATTTTAATTATGAAAGACAAAAAAAAAAACTAAAAAAAAATTTATGTAACATACTCCTTGTTGACCTGGAAGATTGTTGTTTTAGTGTCAATCTCCATATTCTATAGATTTTTGTGATAAATTTGTGGCATCCTCATATCTAAAATTAATATTTTTTTCCATGCATGCTAATAAAATACGAGTTTGCAAATAAATACCACTTTTTATTTTTAGCATATTCAAGAACAAAAGTTCTATAAAATAATTGTATACATGCACATAAAAAAAAGTTTATATGATATATATTTTGAAATTCAAAAAATAAGTTTAATATTAATTTATGATTTTTTTTTATGAGTAGAGGATGGTAGTTAATGCCTTAATAGCTTTCTATTTAACAAATTACTTATTTATTCTTTTCTAATATTTATATGGGAGAAAAATTAACATAATTTTATTACACTTCAAGGGCATTTTTGAAAAAAAAAAAAAACTTTTATTTTTAATATTTAATAGCTTTTCGCCACTTTTAGTGGCGAGCTATGTGTTTTAAAAAAAAAAAAAAAATTCTCTGTCAAACTAATGTTTTCATATCGGTAGAAAAATACTTCGAGATTTTATTTTGTTGGATTAATTTCCACTTTCCAAATTTTTTTCTATATAAACACTGCAAACAAAAAGCAAATGAAAAAACAAGAAAAAAAAAATATAGAGCCAATATTTTGATAATACTAACAGAGCTTTGGTTTTAATATTTGCACTAATATCTTCTTTCAGTCCACCTTTTGTGCATATGCGTATTTCATTATATCATACTGAAATCTATCATATATATACCGAAATACAATTATAAATCGAGCTATCGTGCTTATATTTCATCCGGCTGCCACGTGGTGTGATCACGACGGCAAACTGGGCAGAAGAGGCTAGGTGTCGTGGACCAATATTTCCGAATGCAGTGTACGCGAAATGTGTGATTACACCTCGGGAGCTTTTGTAGAGGCTCCCCAACAATGTAATCATCTAAACATATACCACATGCGGTGCTCTGGTCGACCTCAGGATCGTAAGAATGCATGGGAAATGAGTCGACCAACCTCTCTTGAGCAGTCCTCTCGAGGGCCATTGCCCTTTCTCTCGCATGAGCTATGTACCCGCGAATCATTTTCACTAATTTGTGCAGTAAACATCCTATAAGTGGGAGTGCACAAATTGATCCGAGAATGGTAAATATTAACCTAGTTTTCGGGCTAATGGTCGATTTTTTGGGCTTCTCCTCGGACAATGTCACGTCGAGTGAGTTTGTAAAATCATCATCCACTGAGGCCGCAACAATTGGAAGAGCAGCCACTAAAGCCAATGCCTAAAAAGATAAAGAAAAGTAATTTTTTCCGTAACAAATATGTAAATTACCAACGCATTACATCTAATACATGAAATTTGGTTATATAGACATATACCGTGTTTTTGGTCATGTAGACATATATGTTGTTTGGTTTCACATAATTAACCTTCCAAACAAGTCATATTTGCCATGACCGAAAAATAAGAGTACGAATGCAGGGTACATATATATATGTGAAAATGGTCTATTGTTCACTTACGGCCAACGATACCATCAGCTTCGCTGTAAATTTATCCATCAGTCGGTCACTGCAATTCATACACAACCAGTGAGCTCACGTTCAAGTTTCATCGAATAAATTAATGAGAAGACATTAACACTTTGGACAGGCTAACCTACGCCACGGGATTTTTTAAAAAAATAAAATAAAATAAGTGGTCGTAGAAATTATATATTTGGAAGGGCCAAGCTATGCCGATCCAACCCCCGCATGGTGGACAGGCACCCGAGAGTCGCGGGATTATTTTATTATATTTTTGGCCGGAGGGATTTTTCGTAATTATTTTTGGCTTTCTTAGAATTGACAATTACCTGCCAATAACTTTCTTGGGTCGTATTCTATGTTTTATTTATCCATTGATGATCATAGAATTATCATTAATGTTTGTAGTGTCTAGACTAGCAACTAATTAACCCTCCTGTTCTCAAAAGCTTCGATTCAAAGGCTGCAATTATTTTCGGAATTTTTTTCCCGAAAAAATGTGATGCTTGTTACAAATTTTAAAATGTATTTATCAAAAAATAAATAAATAGAAGTGTTTGAATGCTCTCTCATAAGGGAAAGTAAATTTAAGGTTTCTCTTCTGTAAATTTTGGGCTTTTAGCACAGTCTAGATGATTTATGTAGTCTTCCGTGTACAAATGTATGTGATTATGATATATATAATTATATATTTCTTCTTCTACTGTATGGACCCAGTAATCCAGTTTTATGGTTAGTACTCGGAATACTTTAAATTGATTTTTCTCCCTTAAATAATGGCAATGCTGAATTATAATATATATATATTTATATATATATATATATATATACATATATATATTAATTGCAGCGTCATTTACCTTATCATACCAAAGAAATAATTTCGAGGAAGAATCTATGAAAGAATTTAGTAGAGTATTCCTTCAAATTAATGAAATTAATATAATTAGAATCTTAAAATGTGAGCCATTTTTGCTTTACTCGTACTTTTGATCAATTATTTGCAATTGCTATTAGTAAACTATTCTGTTGATTTAGAAAACTTACACAAAAGCTGATACATAAATTGATTATTATAATGCAAAACATACGAAAATTGCATCGAATAAGTGGAAAAATAAAAATATGAAGCAAAAAAAAAAAAAAAAAAAAAAAAGGCTTATTGAAGAAAAATTGAATATTAGGGCCTTTGTAGGAAAAGTGTTGCTGGGGAGTAGTTGCTCTGCTTAATAAAGGTCATTTTTTTACGTCCTTTTCCAGAATTATGGTATATCGGAGGAACCATGTGAAATTTTTGCTAAAATGGGATTTTTGTTGACCCGGAGCACATGGTCTGGTTGCTATTCATAATCAAATAAGTCAGTTTATTTTTTATTTTGAAAAAAATCGAAAGTATCTTGCTTAAAACTTCTAGTATCTTACTTCAAATTTCTAGTTTATATAGGTTAGCACAACAAATAAGCTCAATTTAAAAATTGAACAGATAAATATTATTCAATTTTCAAGCGAAAAAATTGAAAAGCTGTGATCATATAAGTTGCAACTGAAAATTTGAGATGTTTAACTTGAGGGATTGAGAAAAGAGGATTTCTTATTTTTGTAATGATCTGTTTAAGGTAAAGAGAATGACAAAGAGAGTGAAATTTGAAAATTTTCTAGTGTGTGAAGAAGACGTAATTTAAAAAAAAAAAATTCGTTTGGAAAATGATGGGTTTTTCTATAATACTGATGTGAGATTTTTCTAAGGTGAGTCCGATAATAGAAAATATGAGAGATGGGGAAATATGGGTTTTCCTATTATGTATATTCTTTTATGTTTTTATTTTTTTTAAAATTGCTATATGTGTAATTTGGTAAAAAGGTTAAAACACCAAATTTAAAAATTCAACTCTTTTGAAATGGTGTTCTTACTAGAAATTTTAAATACTGATTCTAAATTTTGTATAATAAACAACAAAATTAGTCTCAAAATTAATTGTTACATTTTCAATACAAGTCTAATTTTTTTTCTCAATAAAAAATTCGTTTTGCCAAACACTATGCAACTTCTCAAAATAATTTCTTAAAATTTGTTAGCCAAAGCATAGAAATAAGCTCATTTTTATCATCAACTTTGAAAATGAAAAGCAAGAATTTGGAATCACCACCATTACAAACTAAGCCATTGAAAGATGAAACATTTTTTAACGAAACGGGTGCTATACTCATATTGGGCTTCATACTGGTACGGTTAAAGGCGGGTTGCACCGGTTTTGAATTTGTTACGTCGCGGGTAGGATTGGGTTTGATTTTGGCGGATTCGTCGGGTTAGGGATAAATGGCTAATTTGACATGCCTGATTATATATACGATTAAAAGTGTTCTATTCGGGATTAGTCCTACTATTAGTAAGTGCAACACCGCCTCTAGACCCCTATATATGTAATTAAGTACTGAAAAACACAAGGCTTGGGCTGCACGGTGATTTTGTATCGTTCGCTTGACGCTTGATGATTATAAACAGTAAAGACGAGTCTTGCTCTAGCATAGCGGTTTGGAGTTGCTTGGATGCGTGATACATTCAACTTTAATTAATTTGAGCTATATGTTACACAAGTTTATACAATATGATCTTCGAATTTAATTTCATCATTATGGAAAAGAATTTAATTTTCATTATAGGGCTGGTAATTCTCTGCCCTGATTAAAAAAAATAAAAAAGAGAATTTGCAAACATCCTCAGTGTGAATTTTTTTTTTGGAAGGGATTAGCTTTTCTAAATATTTGGGGCTCAAGATAGAATACAAAGATAAATTGGGAAAGTAGAAAGCGTAGTTAAATTCGTGTTTTGTAATAAATTAGTAGTTTATATTATCCATTACAATAATTTTTTTTTATAAATATATGTGGTAGATATAGAACTTTTTTAGCCCGAGCTAATTATTCCATAATACTATATGTTTCCGCCGAAGCTTATTCAGTTAGGCCTAAAATCAAGCCTATGTTTTTTACTTTGTCTTTTAGCCCAAGCTTGTAATGCATGCATATGAACAATGTGTAATTAACACTAAGTATATATCAGTTTTAGTATCTTACTATGTCTTTTAAATTTTTTTCTTTTTGATTAACTAGGAACTACTGTTAAATTTTAGCATATGATATATAATCTAACTGCCAAATTAAAATTGAATAACTTAATAAAATAGGTTATGGGACCAAGTCATTAATGAAAATGAAATGCTTAAGGAATCGAGAATTAGATAGAAGCTGGTCCAAACCATAGAGGAACCGATCCGAACCGAATTGAACCAAATTTAAGCAAACCGATTCTGGTTCCAGTTTCAAAAATCAAGACCATTTCAAATTGGGTATGTCCTGGATTGAAGATGGAACCAAACTGGACAGTGTACACCCCGAGTCACTAGGTCGGTGGGGGAACCCGTAGGAAGGGGGACGACCCGCCGAATTCACATAAGAAATCGCCAACATGAACGCAAACAAAATCTTTGAATTGCGTATTGAAAGAAAACCACTTCCATTCTCAGTGCTGAGATGCATGAAGAATGACTTTTTGGACCCTTTCGTCCCGTGGTTAGGAAGGCTAGAGTGACGAGAGAACCTTCGCTAGGAGCATTTCCACTACATCTGTCTTCTTTCAATGCCCCTCCCCAAAGCGATTGGAATAGGAATGGTGCATTCTTCTCTTTCAAAAAGCTTTGGTATCACCTTTCTTTTCTTTGATCCGATCTGAGACCTCATTTAGAGAGATTGGTTTCATAGAATATGGTTCTGTGATCTCAGGATGCATTGGATATCCGGCCAGGTGAATTCCAATCAAAATATTTACATTATGCTATGTGCATTGTTATTTCTAAACTATGCATTGTTATTTCTAAATTGTGTACGTATTAAGATTGTTTCTATCTTAAAGAATTGATGAAGCCTAATTTAGAAATTTTAAAAATATATTATCATAAAAAATTCGAGTGCACGCTATGAAGAGTGTCATCCGGCCCCTTACTGATGATAGGATTGATTCTTAGCAGAGGAAATGCTTCTACGCTGTGGGATGATTACATAGTCTAGGAGACAACTAGAATGCTGTTCCGAGGACTTCTTCCGTAGCACATAGCTGGGCAGAAGCTCCAAGAAAAGACGACATGGGATGATTTCCCGAGCTATTACCGAAATTTCTTCATTCGATTGTTTCTTGAGAGTTTCGTAATGTAGGGAACATATATGTCCTTGAATTTTGTATATTCTGTATAACCTAGATGTTTTATCCTTAAATTTACTGATTTGACACAATGGTCAAGCGCGTGGAGGTTTCTCGGCGGTGGTGGGTGAAAGTGATGCAAGGGCCAAAACGAGGGCAGAAAGTGCGGACGACTTGTTTGATCACATCTTCCCACCGCTTTAATTTTCGTACTTATAGTGGTACTCACTTCAGTGACATTGCAGATGTTTTTCACACTGCAAAGTCAAGTGGTTAAAATGTTGAAAAATGACAGTTATTCAAGAAGATAATCAGTTTAATTTATAAAATTAACTACAATTCTCTAATGTTAGAGGCATCATTTCTGAAAGTTTGTCTTGAAAAACTGAACAATCTTATTACGAATTGGAATTTGTAAGACAAAGAGGTTAGGAATTTCAATTTATACAGAGAACCTAAAAGAACATAGGAGTTATAGTTGACCATAATTAATTCTTATTTTTATAGCACTAATAAATCTTGTAAAGTTACATTAAATTAAATATGCGTTAAAGGCAAATACCATTTGACTGGTAACTTAAATTCTTGATATTTGGTCATTCTTATTTTAAAATCAATTTAGGAATCTTAAGTTCTCTGATTCATATTAAGCGATCTTATGGTAAATAGTTGATTCATCTTTTCATTTCAATCGTAAACTTTGTTGAATATATTAAATTACATATGCCATGCATGTGCTTACACCTGATATTTTCATAAATATTAAATTGTCTATTGAGTAAATTAAATATGGTCTAAGAAAGGTTGAAGTTTAATTTAATTAGTTAACTCTTATGTTATGACCTAGAGAAATATTAGAAATTAATTTATTTGTTTACTGGGAATTAGTTTCTAATTTTATAATGACATAACCAATTAACATATAAAAATATTTGGTAGCATAATCATATGTTATACTGTTGTGTTTACCTTTAAGATAAATAAAATATGTTACAATAATTACCTCTAAAGGTAAGATATGTATGCAACGTGTAGTATATTGTGCCAAAAGAAAATATGCATTGTTAAAATAACGAGTAGATGTGTCAAACCACTAGAGAGCAAAGGAAATAGTGGGACATGTGGCACCTCATATAATATATAAGAGATGTTCAAGCCACAACCATAAGATCAAGCATAAGAAAGATCTAGTGGACAACATTAGAATGCAACAGTTACAACATGAACTCCCTATAAAATTGAAAACCGTTTCCCAAGAGAAGACACAAACAATACATTAGACTTTTCCCTTTTGTGTTGGTATAACTCTAGGAATAGTGTAATGTACCATTAGTTTTAATTAATTTAATCAGTAGCATCCCATCAAAGTCAATCTTCGAAAGCAAGCAGTCGGTCTGTAATTGGTTGGTTTGAAACCTTACGATGTTTGAATCAATAAAAGAAGTGTTCATTCTCTTTTTTGCTTGGTGTAACTCTAGGAATAGTGTAACGTATCATTAGTTTTAATTAATTTAATCAGTAGCATCCCATCAAAGTCAATCTTCGAAAGCAAGCAGTCGGTCTGTAATTGGTTGGTTTGAAACCTTACGATGTTTGAATCAATAAAAGAAGTGTTCATTCTCTTTTTTGCTTGGTGTAACTCTAGGAATAGTGTAACGTATTATTAGTTTTAATTAATTTAATTAGTAGCATCCTATCAAAGTCAATCTTTGAAAACAAGTAGTCGGTCTATAATTGGTTGGTCTGGAACTTTACGATATTTGAATCAATAAAAAAAGTGTTCATTTGCTCCTCTTGAACTTTGTGCTTCTTATAAATCTTAAAATAATGTGAACTGAACCGTCAATTCATCTATGTGACTTAACAGGACTTGAATCGAATTTCGGTTCTCAGATTGGTTGGATAACAAGCAAGGCCATTTTTCATTGATAACTTAAATTCTTTAGTATTTGGTCAATCCCATTAAATGCAATTCTAGCATCTTAAGTTTTCTAGTTCATATTTAGCCTTATGGCGTCTAGTTTATTGTCACTTAGTGAACTACATTAAACTTAAGATTCCTTCAAAGCAAGGACCATTTCACTAGTAACTTAAATTCTAGGTATTTGGTCCTTTTCTTTTTCTTTTTTCAAAGCAATTTAAAGTATCTTAAACAATTTCAAGTAAAGTAGATGGAAAATTCAAGTCTTTATATCTGGTCAGGTCTTATTTAAAGCAATTTAAGAATTTTAAACAATTTCAGATTGTTCCCAAAAATAAAAACACCATAATTGATAATAGCTGAAATCATGAATTATGTTTTTATGTACATTCATACGCCTTTATACGTAAATGTATCAAAGTGCTTAAAATAGTTATTGCATGCTTTGCTATTTTACATGAAAATTCTCTAGAGTACCATAAAGAAAAGATGACAAAAAGAGTCTCATGCACAATTTGGGGTTAAATTACAACAACGATTCCATATACTTTTACAAAAATTTTATTTTGACCGTATAGTTCCAATTGGAAGAGTAATGGTCCCCAAGTTTTTGAAGTTTCATGGCATGGGATGCCTAAGAAATCAAGCAACAAGTCCACAGTTTGTATTTAAATAAAAAGATTGTATGCTTTCACTGTGGGTGCCTGGTTCAATAAAGTAGAATTGTCACAATTTTTTTTTTTTTTGTGAAAGGTTTGAATTATCCGAAAAGGAAAAGAAAGCCAGAGATAATCGGGTGATGAATCAGGACTGGTGGTGGCCGAGTCAAGGAGAAGGACAAGGTTGCATGTCGGTTCGTCCACACTTGCGGGCTATAGGTTAATTTGAGTTTATGCAATTCACGAGCGGGCGGTGGGATATTTTATTTCTGCATTATTGGTTTTGATTTTTTTATAATATATAATAATTTTTTTTTATTTCTTAAGAAATCTTGTCTTTCGTTTTTTTATATTATTTATAACTTTATAGTTCAGATTTAGTGTGATTCACATTATGCAAATATTTCTAAGAAAAATATTAATGTTTGTTGAGTTAATTTAAAATATAATAAAAATCATATTATGATAATATTTTTTTAAAAAATAATATTGAT
>MKEJ01047269.1:0-10293 GCA_001753735.1 Embelia ribes | reverse complement strand
CATGTTCCAAATATTGCATGTAATTTACTATCTATCAGCAAGCTAACTAAAGATTGGAATTGTGTGGCTAAGTTCTCTTGTTACGGCCGTGAATTTCAGGATTTACCTTCGGGGAGGACGATTGGCAGTGCTAGAGAGTGTGACGGCTAGTACATCCTTGAAAACAATCAGCATGTCGAGAACAAACAAACACAAGCTTTGACTAGTGAATCTGTGTCAATTTCTAATAACATTATGTTATGGCATAATAGGTTAGGACATCTTAGTTTCCCTTATTTAAAGAAATTGTTTCCTTCATTATTCATCAATAAAGACATAAATTCCTTTCATTGTGATATTTGTCAGTATGCAAAACATGCTCGTCTACCATATCCTATCTAGCCATACAAACCTACTAAACCATTCTCCCTAATACATACTGATATATAGGGTCCTTCAAAAATTAAAAATATTTCTAGTGCATGATGGTTCGTATCTTTCATCGACGATCATACTCGTATTTGTTGGGTGTTTCTTTTGAAAGAAAATTTTGAAGTAGTTACCATTTTTGAAAATTTTTACAAAGTGATTGAAACACAATTCAGTACACAGATCCAAATTCTCCGTACTGACAATGCTCGTGAGTACTTCAATTCTATCATGGATCCTTATCTTATTAAGAAAGGAGTTATCCATCAAAGTTCTTGTGTTAATACACTTCAGCAGAACGGAGTAGTTGATAGAAAAAATCGCCTCCTCGAAATAGCCCATGCCATCATATTTTCAAATAGTGTCCCAAAACATTTTTGGGGTGAAGCTATTCTAACAGCATCTTATTTGACAAATAGACTGCCTATTAGAGTTCTCCAATATCGAAGTCCTGCACAAACTCTTCTTGATATCTACCCCCATATTCGGTTTAGAACCACTCTTCCACTTAAAACATTTGGTTGTTCTGCCTTTGTCCACTATTCTAATGGGACCAAATTAGATCCAAGAGCTAAAAAATGTATCTTCATTGGCTATTCTCCAAATTAAAAGGGATATAAATGCTATTGCCCTAGAACCAAAAAATTCTTTCACACTCGACGTTACATTCTTTGAAAATCAACCCTATTTTTCCCGACCTGCCCTTCAGGGGGAGAATCCAAGTCAAGGGCATCTCTGGAACCTTCCTGAATTAGAAGATGCATACGACTCAGTCTAATTTTGTTTAGCATCCCATTACAACATGCACTTTATTCCCGTTCCTCCTGCATATAACCCTCAAATTGATGCTTTTGACTCAAACAAGACCTTACCTATTGTGCCACAAACAAGTGAGTTGGAAACAAGGGAAGATTCACTAAAGCAAAAACAAACTGAGCTACGTGTTTATACTCGACAGAATCCTCGGATTGTATCTACTCTCACACCTCAAGAACATTGTCAAGAGTCTGAACAGAATGTAAATGCACCTTTAGATAACCATGAAATGGAAGAAAATGACTTGGATATTCCTATTGCTCTCAGAAAATGCACAAGGGCATGTACTCCACACCCTTTGTCAAATCACGTGTCTTATAGTCATTTATCTTCCGCTTTTCGAGTCTTGACAAAAAAGATATCTGCTATTGAAATACCTAATGACATCTATACTGCTTTAAGCATTCCTGGGTGGAAGAATGCAATTCTTGAGCAAATGCAAGCTCTAGAAAAGAATTAAGACATAAGAAATTGTTGAATTGCCAATGGGAAAGTACCCAGTTGGATGCAAGTGGTTTTCACTATCAAATATAAATCTGAAGGAGCAACGGAGAGATATAAAGCACGTTTGGTTGCAAAAGGCTTTACTCAGACTTTTGGAGTAGATTATACAGAAACGTTTGGACCTGTTGCCAAACTCAATACTATACGAGTCTTATTATCCTTGGCTGCCAATTTAGATTGGCCTCTTTACCAGTTAGATGTAAAAAATGCGTTCCTGAATGGAGATCTGAAAGAGGAAGTATATATGCACTTACCTCCCGGTTTTGAAGGAAGATACGACAAAGGAAAGACTTGCAGATTGAGAAGTCTATCTATGGGTTGAAACAATCGCCTAGAGCCTGGTTTGAAAAATTTACAAGATCAGTAAAGTCATTTGGGTACAATCAGTGTCAAGCAAATCATACATCGTTCTACAAATTCTCTTCCAGAGGTAAAATTACTGTCCTGATAGTTTCGTTTGATGACATAATCTTGACTAGAGATGATTTTGAAGAATATGAACATCTAAAGAATGTACTAGCAAAGGAGTTCGAAATTAAAGATCTAGGTCAATTACATTACTTCCTAGGCATGGAGATTGCACGAACCAAAAAAGGAATTTCCATTTCTCAAAGGAAATATACTCTTGATCTACTGAAGGAGACAGGCATGATCGGATGTAAACTAGCTGAAACGCCCATGGAATATATTACGAATTTGAAAAGGAAGGAAGCAGGAGAACTAGTTGATAGAGGAAGATATCGACTCGTTCGAAGGTTGATATATCTCTCTCACACCAGACCAGACATTGCTTTCGCTGTTAGTAAGGTAAGTCAATATATGCACTCTCTTTGCAAGGAGCATCTCAAGGCCGTTTGTCGAATTCTGAGATATTTGAAGATGACATCTGGTAAAGGGTTATTCTTCGAAAAGAAAGAACAACTTATGGAAGCATACACGGATGCTGATTGGGCTAGATCAATCGAAGACAGGAGATCTACTTCAGGATATTGCACTATGGTGTGGGGGAATCTTGTTACTTGGAGGAGTAAAAAACAAGATGTTGTAGCTCGAAGTAGTGCCGAGGCAGAGTTTAGAGCATTAGCTCATGGCACTTGTGAACTTATCTAAACTCTATTGTGATTACCAAGCTGCAATTAGTATTGCCCATAATCCAGTTCATCACGATCGAACCAAACATGTTGAGGTAGATCGACATTTCATCAAAGAAAAAATTGAAGATGGAGTAATTAGCATGATCTATGTGCCCACTACTCAACAAGTTGCTGATATACTAACTAAAGGGTTGTTGGGACAGAGTTTCCAAGGCCTTACAAGCAAGTTGGGAATGATTAACATCTATTCACCAGCTTGAGGGGGAGTGGAAGATTTCGCGATTTATTAGCAGTTATTTGATTTTCAATAATTGATATTATTTTTGAATTGTTCCCTAATTAGATGGTGTAATTTAGGAAAGATTTACCTTTTCATATTCTGTCATTCAAATCCCTTGATTTATGGGATTGAATTACCAGAATTTATGTTTGTCACATGTATGTCCTTCCTCTATATAAGAGGTTGATCATCTTTTGAATAAAAGTATCAGAGAATCAATTATTTCTCTGAAGGTCTTCATGGTATGACTAACAACCATGGGTATACTTATCAAAATGTTACAAGCAAATGAGCACATATGATGGACATCCTGACTTATAGATAAACTATTTGAAATATAAAAATATCATCCCATAAGACTGTCAAATCAAGGGAATGCTCTCCAATATTACTTTTTCTTTTTGGCCCCAAATCCGAAGTACGAAGTATAATAAGTTAAATTTCGAGCGAGCAACTATCAAGCTAGGATCAAACTCGATAGGCCATTTAGAATCTTGTCATCCATACCCCTGATCCAAGGTAAGACAATGAAAATTGATTTTGAGCATAAATTTCACACTTTCACTTTTAGTATACAATGGTACATGCAAATAAGCACACATAATAGATATCCCAACTCATTTTACTGCATCAAATATCAAAATATGATCTAACAATACTGACAAATAAATACATACTCTTAACATAAAACTTACACAATGACTTTGAGCTAGACATCATCATAAATGAATCAAACGTATGACTCTGTAACTCAACTCAACCATCGTACTATCCAGTTACTTGCAACCACTTTCAGAAATTAATAAAAACACCTTAATTAATGTAAAACCAAAAAAAAATTCTATTCCATTTTTGGATTTTATATATATTAATTCTCACATTTTTATTCTTAATCCCTGTCTTAGATAATCAGAAAAGGATAATAACACAGAAATGAATACATTTACTCACAGAGAAGTGTAGTTGAAGTTGAAGTATCGAATGAGAAACTCTAATAAAAATCTGCTAAGTGTCTTAGTGAACTTACTTGCATGGTTGTCACAGTAGTCACTAAACCATTGGGCTCTGGCCGGCTTAGCACACTTGAATCTTGATAAAATCGATGAACCAACTCTGGTGACTTGTGAAGAATCTGATAATATTGTTCAACAAAAGCATTTCCAACCACTTGGGCAGTAGGAGCAGGCTGAGTTGCTGCTTCCGTGGCCATCCTATTGAAAACGATATACATAGGAGCAAGGCATGAACAAAATTCAGAAATCAGAACGTAAACAATTAGTTCAAATGCAAACAAGACAAATAAGCATTAAAATGGTAAGCAACACATGTCACTGTGATTTTGTAGACAAGTAAAAAAAATGGAAGTCCTCTCCTATTTATGCCTAAAAAATAATGCAGGAAAAAAAAAAAGAAAAAATAACACGAGTCTTCACGGTTTGCTAGCAACTCAACTGTATCTCATATCCATTAAAATCACACTCAACCACAGCTACACTGAAGATCCCATGATATACATCATTACACTTTTGGGTATGTTGGTACACTAATTTCCAAACAATTTATGATCCAACATAATATGCGTGCGTTTGGAGTTTGGGCCAGTATCTATATTTTTTTCCCAAAACCATTAAGCAATCCAATTTCATTAGCACTAGTTTCAAGTTAAGCCACAAATCAGGTTCACATGTGTGGAAGTGTTGGAAATTTAATCTGTAACCTTTAGTCCTGTATCTAACAATTTAAAATTTTTAGCATAGTCGAGGATCTAGGTAGCTTCTCTTCATTTTGCAAGCAGGAAAATTTTTGAAGAAATAAAATTGAAGGGGGTCGAACATGGAACTTGGAAGCAACCAAAATCTTATTCTCACTCCTTAAAAAAAAAAAAAAAAAACTGGAACTTAATTTTCTTGGAGCAACTCATTTACAAAACAACATGATTGTCAAAAACTCAAACTCCAAGCCCAGGCACATTGGTGAAGCTTTGTATAGATTAAGTCCCCTTAACTTTGAAAAACTGTAATTTCACCCCTATGATTGGGGAAAAACATGCACACTACTGCAGTTGAACCCCTACTCAGAGATCATTTTGGTTCTTTACGCCTCACCGCCCAACCCAAAAAACAAAAAAGAACGAAAACTCCGACTCCGCCACAAACAAACTCAACCATAACCAACTTATAACCTCTAATATTCTCTTCTTTGTTGCAAAGTTCACATTTTTCTCCCACATTGTGAAACCACTGAAAAGGGGAAACAGAAATCTCAAAAGCGGAAATGTTTCCACACCAGGTTTATCAAAGATTCGACAACAGGGGACTCGGGGAGGGGGACGAAGGCTGGAACAGAAAATGGAGGGAAATTCATAGAATATTATTAAGCAATTGAACATAGTAAAACTATTATGGGGACCAAAACTACATCTAAAAGAAATTAACACTTAAATATAGGGATATCGAGTGGATTTTATAACATTATGGGATGTTGAAGCCCCTATCCAACTTTTGTTCCCTCCATCCCTTTTCCCAGGGACGGGCCCATGAATTTGCTATGCAGTCTATAGCTTCCCCGTAATTTCAAAAAAATACACCCAATATCCATTTGTCACTGTAATTTTTTTTTTTTTATGCAGTTTTAGCCCTACCCACAAAAACATTTGACCTTTATCACACTTTAAAATTTTCATATTACGTTCAGCAATCCCTATATCCTAATCCTGAGTCCGCCCCTCCCTGTTCAGGCTCCATCGTATAAGGCCATTAAAATGTCTCAAGATAAAAAAAATATTTTTAGCTCCACCCACAAAAGAAAAAAAAAAATGTTTGACTCTCAGCCCACTTAAAAATTTTCAAAGATAAAAGATCCAATTTTTGAACCAGATCTCCCCAAGTAAAACTAGGATCTAAAACCCCAACTAAACAATTAATAGAAAAGATTGAACTTTAACACTAATTCGAAATAAAATTAATACTGAAAGCAGATATTTGACTCACCTTAATTCCAAAACAAATAAGAAATATTGAACACTAGCAATAAGTGGGAAATTAAGAAAAAAATGAATCCAAGTACGAATTAAATCGGATATGTAGTACCTGTAAGTAAATGTGCACTGATGATAATGACAAGTGAGAGAGAGAGAGAGAGAGAGAGAGCTGTGATGATCGGCGATAGCCACCTGAGGCTTTGGCACAGGTTAGTTTTTTCCAATATTTATGGCTTATTATTTGTTATTTGTTACCCCCCAAGGTTTTGGATAATGCTGGAAAATAGCCACATAATTTTGGAAAATGATATTACGACCCTTCAAGTTTTGATTTTTACATGCCGAGCTGGACTAATTAAGTGTTAGTTCGGTTTCAGCTTTTAAGTAAATAAGTCAACTTATTTTTGACTGAAAAAAAAAATTGGATGCATCAAGCTTAATATTTCTTGCTTATTTAGGCAAAAATGACAAATAAATTCATCTTATAAAAAAAGCAAGCAAATATTATTTAGTTTTTAAGTAACAAATAATTGAAAAACTGAAACTTATAAACTGTAACCAAACAAGCACTTAATGATGCATAGGTAATGAAAAGATGCAGAAGGTTAAGCTAAGACTGACATTTAAAATAAACCTTCTGTAAAGATATTTTAATATCAATTTCCTGTAAAATTTATGAAATTAAATTCACAGAATGGTGTCTGAATAATGCAAAAACTAAAAAGTTAAATTAATTACATATTGGACCTTTCTTTAACTGATATTTGAATATCATTTTCCAGTCAAAATTTATGAATTTAATTCCCTAATTTTCTCACTCTGAACTTGCCTACATGTTTCCTAATTTACAGACAGGTTTGAATTTTGTGACACGTGTTTGAATTTGCCGCGTCGTAATTTCCCACTAGTCAAGCAATATTACCATTTGACACTATAAATACATGAAAAAAATGCACCCAAAACACACAACTCTAAGCTTCAAAAAAATCATACAACTCTCTTTTTCTCCCTACAAAAAAATTAAAAAATAAAAAGTTGTAACGATGGCTCAAATGACCAAGTACATTCACTTTATCGTCATTGTTTCGTTATGTTTGAGCTTGCTTCTTACACCCGCATATGCTCGTCCCATTAGCGTTCGAAACATGCATCACCACCACCACCATGTGAAAATGAGTCCGAATCATCCCAATGGCCATACATATGGCCGTGTGTACGATGACCTTCTTACCCTTGGATACATAAAAGATTCCGGTCCAAGTCCCGGGGATGGTCACTCCTTTGTCAATGGAGTCCCCAATTGATAGAGGAGACTCGAAAGTGAAGTTACGTGCAAAAAGATATTTGTTTTTTCTTTTCTTCATTTGTTGTTGGGTTTTGATTTTGGTGTAAAATATTCGCAATTTAATTGTTTAAAAGCTAAATAATGCTTAGCTTTTAAGTTATGTTTTTTTGTTTTTTTGTTTAAATAAGATGCAAGTTTTAAATAAGATGTATCCATTTTTTTTCTTCGTAAAAAATAAATTAGTTTATTTGTTTTTTTTTTTTTTTATAATAGAATAATTATTTACTCACATATGTGACATGTCCTCATTGTATATTTCAGTATGAGAATGGGTCAATTCAATGATTATGTAATCTTTTGAATATATATAAAACTCCAACTTTTTAGCATGTGTAACCATGGTACTCGGCTTTTGAGAGCCGTTAAGATCTTTTACGTTTTTGAATCAAGGGATTCATAAATCACCGGTAAAGTTTGGAAGACCATTCATTGATTTTCATATCAGAACGTGATCGTTTCTAGCGTAACTATGATGTTGGTAATAAGAAAAACAAGAAACAGTAATATTTTCTGAATAGAGAAAGCAAAAAAATAGAAATCAAAACAAATATCTAACTTTACTCTAAAAGTACCAATTCGGCTAATGTTTGATTCTTTTTCACTTGCTAAATTACCCCCACTCAATCTATTGTAAAATTCAACCATATACGGTTATATTTGTAAATTTCAAAAAATCACCTTAACCTATTGATTAGCATATTAGAATCTTATTTATAAATTTTAATTTATCTATCTATTTATTCGTAATCAGCCCATAGATGTAGATAAATCTCTTAATAACTATCTAATCTAATAATAATAAATCTTTTGCATTTGCTCAATCATATTAATATAAAATTAAAATATAAATACATGTGCTTTAATGTACTTAAACCCGATATCAATGTGCCAATTGCTCTCTAAAAAATTTGAGCTAATTTTGCAATTTAGTCAATCAATTACGCTAAGGAGTATCAAGTAGGATCGAAACGAGTCTAGGCAAGTCACACCCAATCTGATTAACAAGCCTTTGTGAGTTTGCGACTTGATAGAATACATGTTGAAATCAATGATTGATGTGGTTTTATAATTTTGGAATATAATTTCTATATTTAAATTTTGAATGAAGTTTTTGTACTCTCTTTTCTAATTTTGATTCATTGATATAGATATTTGGTTACATAATAATTAAATTTCACAAAGAAAAAATTAAAATAATTGTCAAAGATAATATCATAAAAGTGTGTTGCATACTATGACAAACTTTGGTAAATTATATGCCAAAAAGAGAACAAATTTGCACGGGTAAATGTTAAAATAAAAATTTATATTTATAGTATAGTCAATTACTTAAAAATTAATACACAAATCATAAATGTATATTTTTTATTTTGAAGTTGATATCAATTTATAATATTGAGTGTCTTGGATGATCCCATAACATGATGGTTGTAAATGATGATAAGTTTAACTTATTGATAATTCGATTAAAATTTTTTCATTGATTAATAATTAAGTGCAAATTTTGGAACTTTTGTAGAAACTCTTGTCTTTAAGATTTTATTAGGTACTTATAAATGAGTTCTATTATTAAAATGGTCAATGACGTACGTTAATTTTTTTTCTTCCATAATACTATTAGATTTATTTTGTTTATCGCATTAAATTATGGATTGTAAAGTAGTAAAAGACTTTTACTATAGTCATTGCATTTTGAAATAGTTTATTGAATAAAAAATACTGTGAAAAATCATAATTGTTACATTATAATATGAATCAATGAAATTACATTCAAAACATCAGATAGAAAATTAAAATGTTTGAACGACTGAGCTACATATACACGTTGCATTTTGTGTAAGGATTTTTTGAAGGAAAATGTGACGAAAAAGAAAATGCTATACTTGAATTCATAATTTTTTGTTAAGAGATTTTTCTTTCCGTAGCATTTTCTTCCGATGATTTTTTGCACCAAACGGAGACTTGTGGTGGATGGATATGAAAAAATATTGGAAAAACATTGTCTTTTCCATCAATATTGGGGCAATTGGAAATGAGTTTCCAATTGGTATCTCACAACTAATGTAAAGCTTGTTTGGTTTCACTTTTTGGACTTTTGTTTTTTTGTTTAAAAAGTTTGAATGTATTTAATTACATAGCTTTCAAGATATCTATTTTTACTATTTTGATTTAAAAATATAAGAAAATTTAACTGAATACATTTAAATTTTTTCAATTGTATGAATCAGGATAGTACTTTTGCATAAAGATGCAACTAAAGAAACCCTAAATCTCGAACAATTTGACCAGTAATTCAATGAACTAGATTATTGGACCTCCAATGGATACAATTCACTATGACCAGTTACAGTCTAATCTATACTATAAAAGTACGGATGTATGTTACATATTTATATTTCAATTTCACCTTTCTTAATTTTTAACCTTATTTCTTTTAACATACATTGATTAATTAAATTAAAAAGAAAACAAATCCTAACACAACCCAAAAAGGAAAGTAGCGAACAATGGGCCAACTCTCCGCCCCTCTCCATTGCATCGCCTTCTCTCCATTGTACCATCACATAGCCCGATCATACTACATCTCCACCGTACTACCATGCAGCCTCGTCGCACTAGATCGATGCACCACTATCACTTAAACCTATTGTGCACCAGATGTTGCATCTCTGTCAGCACATACGCAGACTAATCCCATAGTTTACTTGTAGGACTTCCATTATATATTGTTTCAATATTTGTTAATTTTAGGGATTGATTAACAATTATTTGTATATTTTGTGTTTGTTATGTTAAATTTATGCTTGTCACAAATTGATATTGGGATTTAGCATTGTTGTTGAGGATGTTCATTGTTATTTTGGGT
>MKEJ01047268.1:0-10107 GCA_001753735.1 Embelia ribes | reverse complement strand
AAGCGATTTCCCCTTTCAATCCCTTTTATCCATGTATTCCAAAACCAAAAAATTGTTAGTTTGAATTTATTTTTTTGATAGTTTAGACAAGGGAAGAAAAGGAAAAAAAACATTAGAGGCCACAAAAGTAGATAGCTAAAAGAGGGAAAAGCATAAAAAATTAAGTTGATAGAAAGGTAAAAAGTTCAATCTTTAAACTTAAAGTTCCCCAAGCACATAGAGAGCGGAAATTAAAGGAATCAAAAATTCAAAGCCGAAAACCATTAGTTTTCTGTAACAAAAGTTCAAAGAATAATAACAATTTCCTTTTTCACTCTCTTATGCGTAACAAACTATCAACCAAAACTAGTAAAGTCATACCACGATGATCATCATTATCATCCAAGTTTTAAATCCCAATTAACTAGAGTCGGCTAAATAAAACCAAATTAAGATATCAAGTTGGTTCGTTAGAGTGAATTTTTCGATACTATTTGTTCCCATCTAAAGAAACTTGCTCATCTATTTATGTAATGCATACGTCCTTTTCGTATCACTTGCATGCACAAAATTAGAGATTTACCTCTACCTTTCCTTTGTGCTCTCACTTGTAATTGATTCACTCATATGTCTTTTTCTTATGTGCCCAAAACAGTTTAACGACTCTGACTCATCTTACCTCCCATCCACAATTAATGCCACTCCTAGTCTTGAGTGGATCTAATTATATTAACATAAGTGTCAGTTCTTAGCAAATTTGTAGGGAGGGCATATGCATAAACAGTTACATATCTATATCTACATACATGCACAAATTAGAAAATATAATTTGTGCAAATCTTTAAATTACACTTTTATCCCTAGGAGATATGTAAACATAAACTTTTGTTTTACAATCTACCCATGCCAATTTGTTCCTTTTTAGAAATGTAATTTACCAATGTTTGTTCTAAACTCCACACCCAATAATTCTACAAGACCAAATAATCTCCATCAATTAATCAAAACAGAACTGGAGGCAAAAAAAAAACATCATTCAAACCCTAATAATCAAATCCATATTCTCAAAACTCACAAAATTAGACAATCACTCATATTCAAGATGTAATCTACTGAGACCCTTGATCCATTGCAAGAAAATAGACATGAATTGAGGCAAAAATATTAAAGACCTAACCCTCTTAGGAACCATGCTCGAATTTTCGAGAGAAAAAGCTTAGTGGGATATAGATGGGCCGGTTTTGAGTATGTATATGCATATGTAATGTGTGCTTTAATTCTAATAATAAGGGAAATGATGAATTCAGGGAATTTGTTTGTCATTGCCATGTTGAATCTTATTGGATCGGGATACGGGCGAAAGAATTTGTCCTTATTTTTGGCCTTGTTACCCATAGGGAGATGTATATTGAGTTATGAACAAACACGAATAGGTTTTAGCATTTCACCCTTAACCGCATTGGTCTTTACATAAACTCTTAAAAGTGTCTGAATTATTTGGGAGAGTTGTTACTTTTATAGTAAAATTATACATTCATTATTCTTAAGCTCTTTCATAGGTTGTTTTAGGAATTGTTAAGACACTAACACAAAGATGAAATATATATAATACAAAGATAAGAGACATACAAAACTATATATACATGGTAGACCCTGTACGGTTTTATTCCCATCCAACTTTTTAATTGTGCAAGCCCAAGATTATCAAAATTAGGAGAGAGGAGTGTCGAGTAAGAAAAGGGCATTACTCTTCCAGGTTCACGGTGGCTATAGTCGGACATTAAGGGAGGCGTGTGTTTGGATCATCGAGCAAGCAGGTAGTCGGTGGTCGGTGCAATGTGGACCAACAAATTTAATTCATCATCCATGATACAGGACCAGAAAACACATTGACAATAATAAAAGATCAACAAGAAAATCCTTAAAAAGTTCAGCTACAAAAATCAAACAAAACGTAAGGAGCTTAAAGTTGATAATATTGTATGCTTTGCAAGTGAAATATAATGTTCGACACTCCAACTACACCTATACCAAAATTGAGAAATTGCGAAACCTATGAAAACGAAACAAAATTGACTCAACTAAACCTCGGTCAGACTTGAGGGGCCTCGGAAGCTGCTGCAATGTCGGGGGCATAGCTGGAGAGGAAGGAAAAGAATCAGCAAGCGGAACCAAGGGTTTTGCTCATCCGGGAAAATAGCCTCGACCCTGAAATATCCGTGAACATACAAATTCATCAAATACCCATAACACAACCAATTCCATGCCAATTTCACCATGTAGTACCGTAATCACACCCCATCCATCAAACAAACTTAGTAGAAAGAATTTTCATAGAACCCGATTAATAATTTCACAAAATAACCAAATATAACTGCAACATGATTCTCCAATTGTTAAACCACTTAAACTCGATTAAATCTTTCAATAAATCTGAAAAACTGTAGATTAATTCAAGGAAAGAGTACAAAAAATACTCTACTGCAACCCTATACGAACACAAAATCAAAACACTCATTTAAATGCATGGAAACAAAACTATATTCGGAAATTATGTATTTGAGAATAATAAATCAAAATCCCTGAATTGCAAGCCCAAACTTATGTTCCGATATAATTAATTGGTTGGATGTGATTGGCTTCAATTCAGGACAAAATAACTGCTTCAGACTCGAATTAGTCGGATGTGGTTGCATTGGATTTAATTTTAATTAAAAGGGTAGAATAGGAAGATAAATGTGTAAAACATGCCCTTGCTTTTACAGTACAGAGTAGATTTTGGTTTAGATGTTCAAGCTACTTTTATCCTATAACAATTTTAATTTTTTTTGGGAGAAATTTTTATTTCCTGCTGATCAATCTTGGATGGGAAGGTTCTTATTTTTGTTTTTTTCTCTTTTGGCTTCTATCCTATAACAATTATTTACAATGGATTGTACTAATTTTTGGACTTTATTTGTTTAAATCATTGGACTCTTCAAATTTCAAATTCCAGGTTTCCTGCATTGAACTATCCATTCTCTTCTGAAAGTCCTTGAGTACATGTTACTCTGTCATATAGTGATATTCAGATTTGTTTGGTTGTATCTTTTAAGTAAATCATTGTTATCGAGAACGCGATGCATTTTCGGTTCGGGTATGAAACGTAGGGAAATTTAAAGAGAAAATGCATAGGAAAATATGCTGAAATGTTTGGGAAATAATTAGAGATATGACCATGAAACTTAAAGGAAACGAGTAGGAAATGTTCAAAATACTATTAGGAAACTTAATATTAACTTTTTGAAAACTTATAGGAAATTTATTGGCTATCATTTCCTAAAAAAATTATAAAAATCAATAAAAATATTGTAAAAATGAGTTTTTTTAGGTTGTTGCTGATTAAATAATTTTTGAATTTGGATTATTTTAATTTATAATTATCATGTTCATATCAATTGTAGAAATTTTGATATACAAGTATGTGTATTATAGTATTTACAAATTTGAGTAAAATTTTAGAATATTGGATTAAAGATTACACGTTATATAATCGTATCCAAAAAGATTTCAAATTATATATGCGTTTTCAATTTCGTTTATATTTTTTGGCATATGTTTCCCGCTTTTGTTTCTCCTTACGAATCTCACTTCCGTTTCTGATTTTGATAACTATGAAGCAAATTAGCTACCAAATTTTTGCCTAAGAAATTTTTTTTGAATGCATCAAGCTTAAAATTTTCAACTTATTTGTTCCAAAATAACAAATAAGCTCAGCTTAAAAACTGAGCAGCCAAATATTATCCAGCTTTTAAGCGAAAAAGTTAATAAGTTGGAGCTTATAGGCTGCAACCAAATAAGCCCGCTAAGCAACCAAATACTAACTTGAGCTTAAACGTTGCAACCAAACAAACAAACCCTTTATGTAATCTTATGAATCTAATACCTATCTAACACAGGTAGCGTAAGCTTGAAGAGGAATCGTACTCGTACCTAGGGAATTCGAGAAAGGGAGTCGACAAACGGCCCTCAATTGAAACCCACAAACCCTCTGAGCCGAGGCAGAACCGTAGACATGGGGAATGGTTCCTGAACAAAATAAATGGATCCTACTAGCCATGCCATACATTAGGCCATGTATATATAACAGTCATATTATGATTTGGTCCTTTTGGACCCTAAGAAAATTAAATTGGAAACCAGACACACACACACACACATAGAGACACACACACAGAGGACGGCAGGTATTGGAAGGTTCGCTGAAGAGGGCAGACATTCACTTGGCGCCATTTTTGTCAGCTCTGAAAGAGATGCAGAGAGAGAGAGAGAGAGAGAGAGAGATACAGAGAGAGAAAATATATATGTATTTGCTAGTTCGTATTTTGGCGCCGATAGCAACTGATTGGACTCGGTCCAAATTGAATAATATTAATTACCGTTAATTGAAAGTTATTTGAATTCCTTATCATATACAATTAAAATAAATTCTTGGTACCAGTAAAAAAAAAAAAAAAGACTGAGGATTGAAACCCTAAATCCTGAACAATCCACTTGTTCAAAAGGTAATTAGTGGTAATTAATTCATATTATGGTAATAAAATTAATAGGGTATATTAGGAATAATAGCAGGTAGCTACAGAACACCCTGCTTTATAGTTGTTGCGGAACGGGTATTCGGAATTATAGCAGGTAACTACAGAACATCCTGCTTTATAGTTAATGCGGAACGGATCTCGGATCTTGAGATTAACTATCAGTAGCAGAGATTAGAAGTTCAAAATTTTGAGAAGACATTTTGAAATTTTTTAATTCTAATCTATATCGTTGAGATTTAATCTAATAATATCCAACATTTCCTGTGCTCGTTTGGAATAACTTTATAGGTCAATACGTATGTTTTTGTAATAGATATTGGGAAAGTATCTGTACCGAACTATTTCATACACATTTTGGAAGTTCCTTCAAGTTTTGATTGAATACATCTATGATTAAGTTAGAGGGTGAATGATACTGGTCCTCATAGTTTTAGTTGAAATTCGCTTTAGTCCACATAGTTTTAATTGAAATGCCATTAGTTCCGGAATATTTAAAAATGCCAAAATACTTAATAGTATACCAATCTTTGGTCAAAAATCCAATTAGTATATCAATCTAAGGTATTCTTCAATTAGTACACCAACATAAGGTTTTTGTTCCAAATTATACTCAATGCCGTTAAATATTTTCCAGAAAATCTCCCAAACTACCCATAAATTTAATAGATACCGTAACGCCGGGCATAACTTGTAACAAAAACTTTAGGATGGTGTACTAATTGGAGAATACCATAGGTTGGTGTACTAATTAGATTTCTGCCTAAAGGTTAATGTATTAATAAGGATTTTGCCCCTTCTAAAAAGGTGATGGCATTTGGTTGCGAAGTTGTAAAATAGTGACATATTTTTGGTCTATTTCGTAGCTTATTTTTCGTATATTAAGAATCCCGTGACAATTTCTAACAATTTAAAATAAGATTGTATATCTTATTTCTAATTTCCCTCACAAATTATCTCTACGATTTCCACACTGAGTTAAGCTTTCGACTCATACGAACATACCATGCCTTGACCCCCAGCTCAAATTTACAAATCCACATTAATTTAGTTCAATTGAACATTTCTACCATATCCCAAAAAGAACTACAAATGTCCCGCGAAATTATATGCAAAACATAGTATATTATAGCATATTAAGGTAGACACGTAGCGACACAAAATCAATGGCCGGTAAAGAGCAATAAACCATCCTTGCTCGAAATGCAGGCTGAGTTACAATACTTTATACAATCGGATTATTCCACCATCATTTTCAGAACCAAAATAATATACACTGTTTCTGTTACATAACCATTTGGCAATCACAAGAAGAGTACGGCCAAGTACAACTGCTTTTTATTGTTAAACAGTCTAGCTTTTGTCCCTTTTCGACATTAAGTACAAATATCATCCCCTTCTAGTTTGAAATTAAGCATCATAACCTTGAGTTTGTTACACATAATTCGCTAATTCGAGTCTTTTCAGGGCCACTAGAGACTCTGCTCGTCCGTTAGTTGATCTGGAAAAAAGCTAGACGCCGATGCTACTCGTGAAGGTTCACGGGGACTATCTTGTTTAGCACACACTTCTATTTACATGTAACGTAATCAAGTGCAAATTGCATTGGGTGTAACAAGAAATTTAGTAATAAAAATGCACTTTAACCGGCAACTTCAGAAACATTGATCACATCAATGTAAATGAGACAACACGAGATAAAAGAACAGTGAGCAAAACAAGAGATAAGTTAGAGCAGAATCGGCACATGATGGGTCACGTTATAACGATCAATCGCATTTTCCAACAGAGGACATGTTAAATTGTGGCCAATATCCATTTTCTCAAAAAAGGGTAAAATTCCAAATATCTACGAAATAAACTTTACAGACTTTTTCCTGCTGATAGTACGCTACAAGATTGTCTCCAACTCCGAGATATAATGATGCTCGCAAACAGCGAAAAAGAGTCTAATAAACATAAATGATATTAATATACTACATCACCATATAGACACAAGTACATGTTAATCAACTTTAAGCATTCAACCCACATCCAATTCTTCAATTATTTCAAAATGCATCTGCATACTGGGAGGCTTATCAGCAAAATAAAATTTCTCACATACTTGAATTCTACCTCCACTTTTGCGAGCTTCGGATTCGATAATTTGAATCAATTTATCCTTTTCGTGTTTTATCCAAACTCTTTTATTGTCACACCATTGTCTAGGAGTGCCATGAATGAAAAATCGAATTACCTCATCTCCTTGAGTTAAGCGTTTTGATATCCTTTCAATTACATCAGAGTTGGTGAGGTATGCTCCCTTGGAATTTAAACCAACATCCACGTAATGAATTTCGCGTATACTATTAAGAAAGTTCTCTTTCGAACCGGGTATCATCTGATCCTCTTCATATATGTTCACGTGGTCGACATTGATTGGCTGATTACTTGGACTGGGTGGGTGGTCAGAGGATTTGACTGGAGAAAAGCCGAGCTCAGTAACTAGCTGGTTGAGTACAGTTCCACCTTTACTGAATCCGAGAACAATTGACTTTGGTAGATGCGAACCCGAAGCTGAAATTTTAGCTTCAAGCTGCTCCTCTGGTCTTCCCGAAATTTTGCTTTTTGCCTGCCACGTCAATAGGAAAAAATCAAGCCAGTTGATGAAAAGGTACTTTTTCACCATACTCAAGATAATCGATTTGAAAATTTAGTAATTATATCTGTAATTATTTTTAATATAACCAATTCAATATACTTTTTATGTCCTTTTCCCACTCATGGTTCTGTAGATGAAAAGTATTAAATCCCCATACTTTTCTCGGCACCAGCATAGCCCTAGTTTCGAGTCATTTACTCCACAAATTTTCACTTCAGACTAAGAGCATGGCAGCTTATTAAATTTTCACCAACACAGTACACATTTGCACAACATAACGCGACAAGCCATCAAAAATGATTGTGCCATTGAACACAACAAATAAATAGAGGCACAGAAAAACGAACTTGTTTGGCTTACCTCTCGGAGGCAGCGCGACAACAGAGTAACAGTGGACATGGAAGCTGGAAATCCATTTGGGTTGTACGATTTTGGATCTCCCCAGCTATTTATGAATGGAATAAAATCCCTATAAACAGCGAAAGGGCCATTAAAAGTTGAAGCCTCAATAACCCAAGCATTTACAAAACCGCCGAACTTGGAAAACAGAATTTCAGCAATTTTTTGAGGATCTGATAGCCTCTCAATAGCTGGATTACCAGTGCCTTCAACTCGATCCCCATTGAATAAGATTACATTTGCAGAAGGCCTCTGCCAATAAAAATTAATGTAAATAACAGGCAGGTTATAATCCAAGAAAATTGGGGCTACTCGCTTGGGTTTCATATCGAGCAGTTGAAGGTTTTTTTACTAGTTTGAATAAAATGTGTGGTCCGTGGTCTAAGGCTTCCAACTTCCTTTTTTGGGAAAACCAGGATCCTGAGAGACTCAATTTAGAGGACCTTTAGGAGAAGTTTTTTCGTTCAAATTGGTGAACATGTACAAATTAACGTAGAAATCCCATCTTCACAGCGTCGAGCGAAACAATTTTTTCTCCAGGAAGACCCTATCAAATGGCCCCGTTTGTAATAGATTAAATGCTAATTTACATAGTTGAAACTAAGATAACTTACAACAAGTCGTCTGGATGTAGACAACAGGCAAAGCGATACTGCGACTCTGTAATGAGCCTTGCTATTAGGGTAAAATGGAACCTTTAAAATCCCACTCCAACGGTCCATGAATCAAGAGAAAGTGTGAGTGAAGATGAACTCGAAGACACTTTTGAGAATAGAAATGGAATGCCCGCACTGAAGGAATCCTTCCGACTACCTAAAAACAAGATAATTACACAAAAACAGAACCAATTCCATTCATTTCTCGTACCAAACATAATAACTACTAAGCAATTCAAGAGAGTATCAAATCCCAACTAACAAGTTTTTGGCCTCCATGGCAATAATAACCTACTTTTGTAGTCCCAATCTCTTCAATATCAACCCAAAACTTTATTGAAGTTACTTCTAAAAGCTGCCACCATGATTGCACTGGGTAACAAATTCTTAAAAAGTTGAAAAAATTAGTTACCTTTTAGTAATCCGCAGTTAGGGTGTATATAAGGGTTGCCCCCTTAAAGCGTTTTTGTGTGGTACATATCTTTACTCATTAAAGAAAAGCACTTTTTGGCTCAAAAAATGGGTGACTAAGGGGATTCCACCAGTGTTCGTAAATGAGCAATATTTTAGAGATTTAAATTCAAGTGAACTCTCTATCTCGGCATATGTAATGCTATTCAATACCCTCAAAAACATGGTGTTTGATGCAGTGATCTAAGTGAACTAGGGGACTAATGTTCATCCCGGTTCTATTTTTAATTTAAGGGGTCTCATCACTCGCACATCTCAGCCTGTAATTTAAAGATAGAGATAAAAAGGAAAATCTAGGGGCCGAAAATTGCCAACACCCACAAAAGAGCTAAGCCAAAACAGCACCATAAGCTTTTGAGACAACAATAGTACTCCCAAAAAGCTAAACACAATGCAAGAACTTCCCTTTTAGCCATCACTACTAACGATATCCTATCATCTCAACTAAAAACTTAATCTCTAGGAAGAGACAAATTATATTACTTATTATCTTCAACACGTTACTTCACTTAAGCTATAATTTTTTGAGCCAATAAATGCAAATAAACTCTTTAATTGGGCAGGGTTAGACTTGAATTCAACTCTGTCTCTGATAACATGACAAATGATGTGCTACCATCTCATCTACAAGTTTAAGCTGTAAAGAGAGGCGCATTGTATTATTTATTGTCTCCAACAATCTCAAAATTTTACTTTTATTTTATTATTTTTACAAGGAGATTGCATGCAATTGCAGTAACAGTAAACACACACACACACATCGAATATGAGACAAAATTGATATAATCTATTCCGCCAGACAATTCAACAAACACCTCATACGCACAAATAACTCACCCAAATGATTCCAATCATTAAATTAATTTCATAGATAACTAAATAATGGAATTAAAATAGTTCCTAAGCTTACCGATAATCGCCGAGTAAAATAATGCTCCATAAGAATTTGGGGTATAGCTTTTATAAATATTAATATTAAATTTTAGGATAAATACACTTTGGCCCCATCAGGTTTCTGAATACCCTCACTTTACTACGTTATTTTACTTATTTTGCAGACAATAAGTTATATATTATATATCTATACAATTTGCTTTTCAAGATATTAAAAATCTATAGATCGGGTGCTAGTTAAGAGCTTTTTGAGAATTTTAATTTATGGTATATATGCTGATTTCACTTTGTGGTCAAACGATCTGGAGGTGAAGTGTAATAAATATATAAATCTGATGGGAATGGTATAATTTGGAAAACCTTAGGAAATAATGAAATTAACATAAACCTCATTACTTTCAAAATCACTCCTGAAATATCTTTATCCGAATTTCTCCCTCCGTTCGCTTCTGTGTGTAAGAAAAAAAAATATCCCAAATAAGTGTCATTT
>MKEJ01047264.1:0-25213 GCA_001753735.1 Embelia ribes | reverse complement strand
CAATGTCTGATAGAAATCAGCTCAATTGGAACATTCAGAAATCACAATCGAATCAAAACACAGCAATTCAGGCTCAAACCAACACTTTATTGATCAAAACATGATTACAACACTCAGATGATTAATTTACATCATTATACTACTTCATTAAAGTATAAAATTGTTGTACAGTACTTCTACAGTATGCTACAGTGTTGGCGAAAAATTTTGGGGCCTTATAAAACGAATAAAATGATATACAATAATATGAACATTATTGATGTCACGTAAATAAAACCATAAGCATAAACATCAATGGTAATTATAAAATAATGCAATAGATAAAACAAGCAATCAACATAAGTAACATCAACAAAGCATAGTCTGGCATGTCCAACAAAAGCGTAAATTAAAATCTAAACATCAACAAGTAGTAAGTCAAAACTCGGCCATATAAGAAACCACATAATAAAATAAAATATGTTTAACAATACTAAAAATTAAACATAACATTTAAAAAATAAAAATAAACATCAACTAGAAATCTAACAAATCTCCCCTATAAACTATAAGCTCCATCTTCACATAAGCTTTCCCATAGACAAATGTCTCTTTACAATTTTCTCTCCCCCATTGTCATCGTTAAAAATAACATCAATCTGAAGTCTCGAACACGATCTCATCATCATCACTAGAAGGGGTAGGGGCATCGAAAGTCTTGGACGTAAGTTTGCTTCCCTATTCATGTAGATACTGGTACAACTTGTTTTTCCCAACCTAGAAAAGTTTGAACTCCTATTGTACCTTGCTTTTATCCTTATCGAGCTTGTTTCAAATTTTCTTTAGACAAGACGTGGAAATATCACAAGAACAAGACAGACCGGGAATATCAAATTCAATGTCGGGAGGAGGAGAATCATGACGAGGAGGAGAGGGTTGAAATTCGGGAGGAATAGCACCATCAAGGTTAATAAAGAGTTCATCGTTCCAATGCCAACCCGATGAGCAAAGGTCCCAAATGATTTTGGCAAGCTTAAAGGACATAGTGGTAATGCAACTCATGGTCTCAATTGGATTGCCTTCAAAGGAAATCTTATAGTATTTAAAGATGTAGGTGAGAATGAAGCCGTAGGGAATACCAATACTTACGGTACAAATGTTCTAATGCATGTGAAGCTTAAAAGCACTCGCAAAGTTGCAACGAATGCTATGTTTCAATGCATAGACATAAAATATCTATTCATTGGTTATCGTGTCTTTCGAACTCTTTTGAGGAAAGATGAGTTTGACAATCGTTTGATACTATAGGAATTCCTGGAAGAAAAGACGATTCGTTAGCCAATTACGCCTATTTGCCTTAGGCTAAGTTCCGGACTAAAAAATATCTGCAAGGACTTTTGTAACGCCCCAGGGTTCTATAGCAACTTAGAGTACATCACTGCCAAATATCCAGAATAATATAACCATATAAACTGCTGGATACATAGTATAAATTTCCAAATACAACATGAAGTCTCTACTTGGCCTTATTAACATATTTTATGGTCATACAATAAATAATATTGGAAGGGAAATATCCTAGCCAATGGCCTACAAAAGTCTGAATAAAGTACAAAATGGTTTGAAAATCGACGATACATCCCTGAGTGAGTTTCGACTTGTCCTATCTCAAACTCCCTGATTCCTAATCCCCAGTTCTGCTTGGCATTTTCATGCAAAAGATAATAGAAAAATCAAGCAAGCAGGCACGAGTCAGAATAATTTTCAATCTATTGAAATATTGACAAATATATATATATAACACTATCATAGGAGTTATGTTATTGTAACGACACGGAAATTGTGGGTTATTTTATTTTTATTATTTTTATTATTATTATTTTTTGTACATAACTTGGATAAAATGTGCAAATTAGTAATAAAACAAACTTCTTCATTAGAAAACAAAGCTAAACCATAGATACAATATACAATTGCTACCAAACATTGCGACACACGAGTCACAAAACGCATCACAACAATTTAAACTCGTAACAAACGACACACAAACGATGCTATACAGAGCTACAAAACACCACTCGGAAAGACAAACTTTTACAACAAGCGGGAGGTTTTCACCGCTAAACTTGAGATAAGGTGCCCCCGAGATGGTCTTCGTCAGCCTTCCCATTGTTCAAGCTCGGTGGAATATAGGATCTTAAGATTAGCTCCATGTCCGGCGGTTCATTTAATTCGCTAGACACGGCTTCAAGGGCCATGTTTTTGAAGAACTTGTGATATTTTTTCCGACAAATATAGTCGAATAGCATTGATATTACCGGGAGTGGGATCACAACGAGAGAGGCGATGAACAACGATTTTAAATTAAAGGCCACAAACATTGTAAATTGGAATACGAACAATGCAGCTACGATTTGCGTATTTATACAAGGCCACATCTTCCCGTAGGTCTCGCGCAAAGGGACATAGACTCTAAGAACCTGTTTGAAGTAAATAAAAAGAGCAGTGAGTATTGTGTAATTATATACTAATATAAAAAAATTAAATAACAAGAAATAAAGAAAACACAGAGATTAATTGTTTTCATGCTATGGCATGTACAAAGGAAAATATCATATTGATCATTATGACAAAAAGAACCAAAAAAACAAAAGAATGTAAATTCCAATTTCCCCCATATTCTTTGGCGTTTGTATCAATTTGCCTCATATTATTTCATTTGTTTCATATTAGCCTATATGATTTACAATCTCGCTTCAATTTGCTCCCTATTTTTTCAGTTATCATCAAATTTCAAACTTAAAAACTTAGCTAACAGTAGGAATCGATTCAAGAAAATTATGTCTCAAATATCCAGAATCAAAATCTTGTGATCTCAAAAACCACGAACGAAAAAAAACTATTTTACTGACCTGATTCCGAAGCACGAGCCAGCCAAGGGCAAAATACACCGCGCCAAAAGGGATAATGATTGGAGCTACGACAGAATAACCGATGACAATAGTAGCAACAAACATATCGAAAAGTACTCGATTTTCAAACCCAAGTTCCCCCGGAGCCCATGCTTCCTTTAGCTCATCTCCGGTTTTGCAATAACCTATTTCCCACCTAACTCTAGGCATGTTTCACATGTAATCATGGCATGTTTCATGCCGTAAAGTTTGTTTAAAAGGGTTTGTTTGTGAAACAACAAAGACACCAAAAAGTGATAGAAACAAAAAAAAAAAAAAATGAAAACCAAAATGACGATTATATTCATAAGCACGATTCTACTAAGCGAGAGGAGAATATTTTTTTTTATCATGAAACAAAACAATATTAAATCCACAAGAATCTCAAGCAAAACACAACTTAAAGGCAAGCAATACATAGAATATAATGAAATGGAAAAACAAAACATGTTCGTAGCAAAATAATGTGTCAATATTCAATTCTTAACTTATAAATCGAAGCAAAACAACACACTATAGCTTTCGATAGGTCTAAAAGCGTGCATCATTCTGTGGTAAAGTTTCAAGTAAAATTTGTGAAATTATCAGCATTTCCTTTATTATATGCGAAAAAACACAACAACAAAAAAGCAGTTTTTAGAAACAAAAAAAAACAGTATGTCAAAAACAGATGCAAGAAAAATGAATTACGAAATGAGAAAGATGGATAATCTTACATCATCGCGACGAAAGTCATGAAGAAAATTGCATTAATCGGAAGGCTCTCTCCTAGCACCTCTCTATACGTATCGTATTGCTCGTTGTTTATGGCATCCACCGATTCGAAAAATGTCCCAAGAAACGTAAATCCAGCAAAAAAATTCAACGTGGTGAAATAAAAGTATTTTCCGCACGCAGCCCTTGCCACTTTGCTCGTCGAAGGAATACCCTCAGCTTTCGACAAGTAAAAGAGAAACTTAGACAACAATACCATGCTTATGGTTAGGATAATATGTGGTAAATATGCTCGGACAACAGTCTTAACTACGCCAGAGCCGACACGAGCTATTGAGAAAGCAGAGCTGACCCCGACTATACCAATGTAGATGAATATAGTCAATACAATTATAGCACAATTAATGCATCGCCTTTTTTGTCTTTTGGGACAAGTTTTTAAAAGGTTGGGCCAGATTATTTCTTTGGGCGCGGGAGCATCTGTGACCGTCCACGTTGCGGGCATCCGGCCATGTAGGCTTTGGGCCGCAGAAGCTGCAGCTACTCTGCTAGTGAAGAATACCAAAGCCGACGGTTGTTGTTTCTCGGGGGAAGTGGCTTTTTGCTCGGCGTCTAATTTCGATTCCAACTCGTTAATCTTCTCATTGTATTGTATTTTCTTTGATTCGTCGTGTGCTACTTCCGCACTAGCGAGCTTCTTTTTAATCTCTTCCAGCTTTTTATAAATTTTGTTTACCTAAAGTATACAAAAATAATGTCGGGTTAGCTCGAAAATTAGAAAAATTATTGTCGTAATGCCATATCATAATTTTAAGCAAGCAAAAGCTTTATCTATAGAATGCAAACGTAAAAATTAGGAAATGTTTCATTTCAGCTTATAGCTCCTAGTTTGTTAAAGTTAAAAAATAAAAAAACCCAATTTAAAAATTGAGCAGCCAAACAATCACAACAATTCTTGAGAAAAAAATGAAATTTGAAGGCGGAAACAAAACAGAAACCAAGTAGCATTTAAATAGCAACCAACAAAGCAGCTGTAGCATAGAAAATGTTAATTTGACAAAGCAAAAAATAAATAAATAAATAAAATAATAATAATAAAATGGAGAAAATAAGAAAATAATTAGTACCTTTTTAATGTTGTCTGTGACAACCAATGATTTGTAAAATGTATCCGGGTAGCTAGTTCGGAAAAACGAATCCACCTGTTCCCGTCTCGTTTGACCTGTAATGGAACGAGGTATATCTCTGACAAGAATCGCAAAGTGTTCGGGTCTAAATTCAGGGGAAACCAGAGCTGCAGCTCTCATATCCGACACACGTTTATAAGCCCTCCACAGCAGAAAATACGCAACAAACGAAACCCAGTAGGTGGCTACGACGAAAGCCCATAACCGTGCAGTCTTTTGCTGCCGACAAAAAAAAGAATAAAGGAACAAGAAAATGAGCAAATTAAGAAACTTATATCGTTTAGTCATCGACGTACATGAAGATCACTTCTCACACGAGGTTTTTCTGTGACCAAACGATGCGGAAATACATTCACATATTTGCTTCTCTTCATACGTAAACTGACATGATTAGTCAAGATTTTTTATTGTTATGATTTAATTCTATGTCAGAATTTATGTTATATGTATTATTTCTGTAATTTATCAAGTAATTCTTTGCATAATTCAGTGTATAATCACAACACAAATACAGTTTATTTTTCGCATATAGGTATCGCGCATACAAACATAAAGGTTCGCACACAACCCTCTATATTGCATAGTTGGTGAATCTCGATGATGTATTAACATAACGTTCAAAATAAGAGTCTAAACAAAAAGTTAATCAATCATTTTAAGCATCTACTTTACGGTTAATTTCATTTTAGAGTTCAATTAGAGGAACTATCATCAATTTGGCTTACGCTCGAAGAAATTTGAAATAATTTACCATTAGTATCAATAACAATAGAAGTCATAGTTCGTAAAGAATTTAGATGTATATAATATATATACCCGAATCCACAATCCAAATACAACCCGAACTTACTTTAACGGGAGCCATGGAGAGTCTGTCGAGGCGATTGAACGTCCCAACGCTCGACTTATAGATACTTTCGGTCGCAGCAAGTGGCAAAAGGACCGGTAGGAGCACAACCCCAGATATTACCAATATCTTCAACACTGCAATACATAATATAAAATCAATAATGTCAATAATGTGCAATTTTGCCACTGTAATACATAGTATAAAATTAATAATGTCTGTAATGTTTAATTTTGCCACTGTAATACATGGTATAAAATTAATAATGTCTATAATGTGTAATTTTGGCATATAACGTAAACATATTCCACAGTGGAATTTAAATAAAAAAGTTAGAAATGGAATGTGTTTTTTTTTTACTCCCTATGTCCCAATTTGACAGTATATCTATTTTTTTTTCCTTTTTTAATATAATGATTCCAAATTAAAAAGCCATTGGTTGATTAATTTTTTTTAAATGACTTATTTTAATGTAATAGGTAAACTTGGAGTGGAATGAGCGGGGAGAGACTAGTCATAGTCAAAAGATAATTCTAAAGTTTTTTAATATTCGGAAATTTATAAATTTCTCCACTAACTTATCAATTGTCAAATTCTTAATTGTAACCGTACGAGACCTGGTACTCAAACGATAATGATAAAAAAAATTAAGACTAGGAAAAGGGTTTTTGAATAATTCAAAATAACTTATGGTTTTTTTGAGATTTGAGATTACACTTTTCCCTCAATCACATTAGAAGTTTGACTCAAGTGTGGAAATATTGTATCACCTCTCACTTTCTTACCTTATTGTATTATTTTTAAGATATCAATTGAAAAATTAGAGAAAATCATATTTTTTATTATCTTATTTCAAGAAAAATATTTCGTTTTCATATAAATAATACATTTTTTTTCACAAAAATTAAAATTCTAGATAATGAGTGCTTGTTAAAAAAAATTTGAAGGGTAAATAGCAACGAACAAATTAATTTAACGGCGAGATAATGTAATTCGGAAACCTTAAAGGTACTCCAAAATTATCATAAAACCTCATGGGACAAATTTAAATTTACCCTTGGGAAAATTATAATTCCCAATCTATTATTCGTGATTATATCCATGCACGACCCGGTACATAAAAAAAAATTTATTCGTACAGAAATTTGACTATAAAAAAAATTACACGTTCCGTACACAATGGATTTTTAATTGGTGTGTTTTTTTATAGGAAGTTTTTAATTGGTGTTGACTGTAGAAAAATGTTATTTTATCTTCTTATGTTAAATATAGTTTAGTAAAAACCTGCTGACTCAACAAAGATTTTCACTATTTCAACATTTTTATTTCTTCCAAGACGAGAGGGTAAGTCAGAAGTTTAAAATATAGATGCAAAAAATCAAGGATCGGAAATAAATATTTCTTAATTTTCTTTCTAATCGTTTTAGTTTGATGATCTTATTACACACGACTATTAAATGTATTCATCAATCAGTATTTAAAAATAAAAATAATAATAGAGTAATACAAAAACTTGTACCTATTTCCATCTCATTTTCTCTGGCCTATACCGCACTTCCATTTAATAAATATAAATGCCATTAAGTTTTTTTTTTAAGTTTAATTTTTCCCCATAAAAGTTTGATAAAATAAGGCCTAGTTTGCAAATCCTATTGTTTTTAAATTATTTTTGAAATTTGATTCTAAAAATAGATATATTTTTATTATTTGATAAATAAATTTTAAAAATTAATTTGATAAATAATATAATAGTATTTGATAAAATAGTATTTTTTATTATAAAAAAATAAAAATAGATATATATATATATTTATGTAAGAAATATAATTGAGATTATTATAAAAATTAATGAAAGAACAAACAGAATGAACTTTTCAAAGCATCAATAGCTTTTCAAAACATCACTACTATTGTTTCTAAAAGTACCCTTAAAAATATAGAAATTAATTATTAAAATCAAATATTTTAAAATTTACCAAATATTTCATTTTATAATTTAAAAAAAAATCCGAATTTTAAGCTGATGCTGATAATGTTGTTTGATGGTTTATGGCCACACGTTTGAAAAGATAACTCCTAAACGCACATTAAAATTTATTTTTGTTTTTTCTACCCCTATTCAATTTTATTGTGGCTGCACCATTCCAAGGGCTTTCAAGAAAGGAAAAAAGAAATCCTCAAATTTAAGTTAAAAAAAAACTAGATATAAATACAACCAACTTAAAATTTATATTTTATCTTAAAAATTATGTATCTTAAAAATTATGCAGCCAAATTTCAAAATATTTTGCATGAGCTTGTTCAAAAATTTCAATTAATAAAAAATAGCACTGCCCTTTTGGTAACTGCAAAGTGGTTCTCAACAACACATTTGAAAGTAGATTTTAAAGTTTTGTATTTACATTGTTTCTACGATTATTATAAAAACACCCTCAATAATATTTAATTCTGTGCTCAAAACATGTGCACTTTCATTTTTCTAATGATTCAAAAAGTAATGCTTTTAAATATATCTAACAAATAATAAATGGTAAACGAACTTAGATTAGTATTAGTTTTAAAAGATAACTTGACAAACTGATTTTGAAAAGCAATAAAAGACCCACCCGTGATAAGGAACACGAAATAAACTGCGGAGTCGACACCGGACGCGGCAATAACGTCCCTCTCGGTGGAACAAACTGCCTCCTGGACCCACCCGAACGGGTTCAGGCTCAGGCACCCGTCATCCCACGTGTTGGACCGGGCCAAGATCCATCTCGGGTAGTACACGACTTTGTTCCCGGGGTTTTTCGAGAGCCATGTGAATAGGAACACGAGAATTACGAATACCGTTAGCCACGTCCCGAGTGACAATAAAAATGACCCGAAATCCATCCGTTGGTTCTATATATGAACGTATATATGTATGTATAGGTGGGAGTGATATATGGTGCAGGTTTATCCAGTTTGGGGATTTATATAATGGTGGTGATGGGGCAGCGTTGGGCTTGGTCAATGGAACATCACACGGTTTGATAGGTATTTGCTTATAATAAAAAAAAAAAATGAGGGTAATTTACACTTTCCCCCCATGAGGTTTCTGACTATTGCAGAATACCTTCTGAGGTTTTTGCGTTTACACTGTTCCCCTTCGTGGTTAATTTGACTTCGTATTTGACTAGTGAAATGCCAGAAATGCCCCTGAACCATATACTCATGATGGTATCATCAATATATGCCGGCCTTACTCGAATTGATTAATAGAATGACGTATTTATACGATATTTTGGTTCCTAAGTGAAAACATTGTGATTGAACTGTTAGCTAAGATAATCATATTTTTATATTTGAATTTGCAAAAAAAATAATTTTTATACTTGTAAAACATAGAACTATGTGATAGCATTTTCAATCTCCCAAAATGTTACATTCACAATTATAAGATATGTCAAGAGAGTGAGGACAACTTTGTCTTTGCATATGTCAAGCAAATTATGGGGAAAGTTTAATTTATGATACTTTTGGGGATATTCTCTAATTGTCAGACATTTCATGGGGGCAAAGTGTAATTTACCTTGAAAATAAATGATGTCCATATCATTTCCTAGAAGGACCAAATGGTGTCATTTTCCAAACATTTTTATTTAGGAAATAATTTCTTAAATCAACTCTGAAAAAGGGGTTCGATTTGGTTTCCACTGGATTAAGTAAGAGAAATTGATTTCATTTCTAGTTCTTGTAGATTATCTATTTTAAATAAGAGAGATTTCTTTTTAAATATGATTTTTTTATTAAATAAGAGTATTTTAGTAAAATTAATTTTTGTTTTGTTTGATGAAAAGGAAAATGGTCAATATATTATGACATGTATAAAAAAAAATGTGACTCCATCTTTTAGGGATGGAGATAGTATTTATTGATGTCATATGCTTTTTGGAAGACTCAACTAATTTTTATTTATCAGAAAGGATGTTAAAATTATCTCAATAATGACGTGGCACTCTTGACTTTTTTTTTTCCTTCATACAAATTTGTTCCAGCTAATTGGGAATAAAACCATTGAGTCCTTTCAACTCTAGAATTTTATCAACTCAACCTCCTAATTTCTCACGCGTCATCAAAAATCAATTTACACCAAATTCTTGCAAATAACACAAAAAATACTTAATACCAAAATATAACATATTTAATATGTTAAATACCAGATAATTAACTCAAAGTCCAATCACAAAGCATTTAAATTTATTAAGTTTTAAATAGCCCGCAATCTTATTAACTAATTACTCATAGGAAAATGTACAACCTAATTCCTTTTCATAAACATTAGCTCGGTTGGGTTTATTCAATAAAATGATTTCTTGTTATTGTAAATACTGAGGTTACTTACTCTTGAAATGGAAAAATCTAGTATTTTTAATTAGTATTTATTTTAAGAATAAAGATTTTTACACCCACTAGAGTGTAGAACTACATGTATTGCTAGCAATGGTGGAATTGGCAATGAATCGATTAATAAAGCATTTTTTTTTTCTTCTTCTTTTTCCCGTTTGGTTGTAAATTTTAAAATCATGTTTTTACAAAGTTGCACTCTAACTGACTGTAAAGTTTTCAGTTCTGCTTTTTGTTGTTTTGACTTTAAAAAATTAAAAATAATAATAATAATTTGATGCATCTATTTTTTAGCTAAAAAAAACTATTCATTTTCTAAAATTTGCAATCAAAGGAATAGTAACAATTTATTACTATTTCTAGGCAAGTTGCACACACAGACACAAGAACATGAGATTAGCTGGTATTGCGAGAGTGTGGGCCTGATAAAGACAGAGTTATAAATGTGATCAATTATAGTTGCCCAACGAGAAGGGAAATTATTTTGGAAAACGGAGACGTGAAATCATTAAAAATATAAAAAATTTAAAAATTTCTATCTCATTAATAAATAGAACACATTATATGCCAATTTACAGGAATATTGATAAGATATATTAAAAACTATATGTAACTACAAAGACAGTCAAATATTTTTAAGTAAAACACTTTCAACTATATAAAAATAAATAAATTATCAAAAACAAATTATTTTATTTATTTTGCGAGTCTTTTAATATCACAGGAACATTTTGAAAGTGAGTTTTCTCTATAAATTTCGGAAACACAGAATTTCATATAGAAACGATTTTCGATAGAAACGAGCTTTCTATATTAAACCGAAATTCTGATATGGTGAATTCATCAAATCATCATAATTTAAAAATTGAGGCCCAATTGCAACTGTCTAGCACACCTTGTTTGCTTGGTATGTGGCACACCAAATTTGAATTTTGTTACCAACTTCTTTCGTCCCGTACATTACTTTTTTTTCACTTAAATTAAATTAAAAAGTTATATTTAATGAAAATAGAAAATTACTACTATTCCAAAAATATCATTTATTGCATACTATTAATATTTATTTTTATTGTAAAAAAAATTATTAGTATTGATAAAAAGTCACTATATTAAATAGGAATATGATAGAAAAATTTTCCACATAATTTTTTTTTAAAAGAAAATAGATTTATATATTGGAAGGCACGAAAAAAAAAAATTTATATTTATGGGATAGATAATATATATTTTCATTAAATAATTACTAGTAAAGGTGTTCAACTCAAGGTGCAACCGAACAAGATATTTTGGAATATTTTGAAAGTATAATTATTGGGCTCTGGTTTGAATCTATAAGTATAAAATATAGTGTCTTGTGCTAAACCACCCCTTTGCGGAACGGAACGGAACGGAAGCATTCTTTGTAATTCAAAAAATGGTGAGAATGAAAGTAAGGATTGAAAATGGAAGCGGCACCTATAAATGGAGGCCTTGATAACTTAGGTTTTATGGATATGAAGAATAATAATTTTAAACAAAACTTATAAGTAAGTGTGTAAATGAACAAAGTTGCTCGAAAGCGACTAGAGAATGGCTCGTCAAGAGCTCGGTTCGTGACTTCGTACTCGGCTCGTTTGATAAAATGTGCCGAGTAAGAGTTTGATTTTAAAATTCATTTACTAAACAAGCCGAACAAACAGTGTACAGCTTGGTTCGTTTGCTGGAGAGTTTAGCTTGTCTATATATATGAATCAAATCATCAAATACATATATAATATATAAGTATGTTTAATGCTAGGAATGAGAGAAAATAAATATGGTTCAAGTTTTAATCCATGTGACCAGTAAGAAACACAATTTTCCACATTGAATGGCAATAAGGAGTTACAGCTTTTGTTCTATAATTAATTGAGCCTCAAGGTGGGCTTGCAAAAAAAAAAATAATAATTAATCAAGTGGGATTTCAGTAGATATAATCCAATATAACCTTTAACTGTTACTAAAAAAGCTGGTTGGCGGGCAATTCCGAAATTTCGATATTAAGAGAAAGCTAGAGCTTGATTTGAATGGTTTAAACTCGAAGAGAGTCGAGCTTGAGCTTGGTAACAAATCTGGCTAGCCGAGCCTAAACAATACAAAGCTCGGCTCAGCTCAGCTTAGCTCAATTCGGCTCGTTTATACATCTACGTGTAAGTGTGTTTGGTTAAAAGTGTTTTTTATTTTTTATTTTGGCAACAGTTGATGCTAGTTTTAATTTTCCAATTGAGTATTATCAGTCAAAAAAACTTATTCTCTTTCCCTACACAACAAATATGTTTATGGATTTCAAACCAAACTATTAAAATAATGCAAATTTCCAAACATTGAAAAAAATGACTATGCAAGGGTAATTACAAACACTCAAAAAACACTTGAACCTTACGGATCGGCACAAAACTGCAGTACCAAGCATTGATTACTAAAACCAATTGCGGTAAAGTAATTTAATTTACAAATATAAAATGCATTTGATATAATTTATAAAATATATTTTTATTTTTTATTTTTTTTGCAAAAGGAATATTTTTCTTAAAAATAAATTGAGAAAATATTTTCAAAAAAAATTATATTTATTTATTTTTAAAAAATAGTTTTGAAAAAATTCAAAATTATAATTACAATAACATAAAAATTATATATATTTTGGGTTGGATTTGATAGGAACAAGTTTTGGTTCATTTGGGTTGTGGGTTGGGTTAGATTTGGATTACAAATATTATTGATTTGTTTGGTTTGGCTTTAGAAATATTTAGGTTAGGGTTAGATTTAGATTACTTGATTGTGAATTAGATTGGTTTGGATTAACTTAATTGCTAACCCTAACTATACACTGATCACTAAATCCTCATTTTATGTTGTATGTCATTTTCCTTTTATGGTTGGGATAATAGGAGATGAAAAAAAATATTTTTTACAAACTAGTGAAATAGCACTACATATATATTACCCCTTTGATTGGAACTTTATTACTTGAGTTTACTTAGTCTCTCTATCCCCTTGTATTATAAAAAGTCTAATAATCTTGTCTTAAAGTTTTTCGTCTTAATTACTTTTCAAACCGTGTAGTTTTGGCACGGTCCAAATTAGGTGTACCATTTCTATGAGAGAAACACCATCTAGAAATCTATAAGTGGGCAAAGCATGTTGCTAATATTTGTTTGGGAAATTATGGAAATTAAAAAAAAATTATTAAATAGTTCCAATTTTATTACTCTCTCCCTTTCGTAATGAGTGTCATATAAGTTCCACGCACAAAATTAGAAATATTATTAAATGGTATCATATTTTAGCAAAGAATGGATACCTTTTACTCAAGTACTCATCACTAAATATTTGAATTGTGTGAAATTATTGGAAATTTAGTTGGATTATAATACGGGTAAAATTGAAAAAAAACAAGTAATAAATAATTTTTTGATTTTCTAAAACGATAATTAAAATGAAACAAAAAAAGTTTCCTAAAACGACACTTATTTTGAAAAATAGGGGATCAATAATAGATACATTTTATCTAAATATCTTTCAATGAATGTTTGAGTTGTTTGGAGTGGTTGAGCATTTAGTTGAGATAAACGAAAATTTTAGGAAAAAAAGTAATGATTGTAGTCTTGGTTTTTTTATCAATAAATTCATAACTAATTTATACCATAATTTGTTCCATATGGGATACAGAGTCAACGTATAAATAAAGTTTTACAAATATATATGGCGGAGCTGGGATCCAAAATAAACGGATTTGTATGGCCCCATTTCATCTTTTATGTTTTATAATTTTGGAGCAACAAATTAGTCTCAAAACCAAATTTCGTTAAATGTGGAATGTATGGTTAGGAAAAAAATCAAATCATCTAAAATTTTTGTATTTTGGGAAAAAGCTAATTCGAATGGGATGATGGTCAAAAGAGGGATTGAACAGAGAGTATCTGAAGCTATCACAACCGTTGAAAGTCACTTAATAGGTGTCGACAGTTATGACTTTTCTAGGGGCAATTGGTACCCTACCACTGTCGACAGTTAAGGACTTGACTGTCGACAATGTGGCCCAATACGAAAACACACTTTACGTTATAATTATTCAAACCGTAACTATCTAAATCATATTTTCTCAGCCTCCAAACACCCAGAGAGAGAAATAGAGGTTTCATTAGACCAAGATATGTCAATTCCTCGTGGTGAATTGCTCTGCTTAGCGATCTAAGTGCGGATTCAAATCCTTCTCTTCATCCTCATTATTGTAAAGCAACTTTTTCTTGAGTTTTTCTCATCTTTTTGATCTCTACTCAATCAATATTTTTTTCTATTGATTGATTAAAGCTTGAAGTGATGGTGGTATAAACATAAAATCATGAATATAATATGAAAAGAGGATTAGTTTATGACTGTAGTTATTTTATATCATGCCCCGAATCCTGATAACTCGGGGACGTGTGTGTTTCCTATTTAAAATAAAAAGGAAACGAAAAATTTTGATAATAAAGAAAAGAAAAGAGAAGGGAAACACATCATCTACATTGCCATCTCGTCGCAATTGCCACTACAAATACTTCACAATATAGAAACTCCGCATTTAGAAAATATTTCTCCCATAATATCCAGCAAAATCATTTTTTTTAGTTTGTTCCATAAATCAGTCGATATATGCGATTAAATAGTCGACTTATAACCTAATAATCGACATATTAACCATAACAGTCACTTTATTTACCCTAAAAAAAGAAATAGTTTAGAACAAAATGACATCAAAACAAACGACATATTAGGGCATTACAGTCGACTTATATGTCATAATCAGTCGACATATTTATCCCCCAAAAGAAACATAACATATTGGAACAAAATGTAGTCAAAACAGTCGATAAATTAGGACCTAACAGTCGGCCTATTGTCTAAAAGTTAACTTATTGTCCTAATTAGTCGACATATGCACTGCATCTTCAACAAATTAAATACCCTTGTTTACATATATAACTTCAAATTAAGCTACATGCTTGTACAAAAATAATAAATACACATTTACAACACTTGTCTAAGCCCATAATAATACTACACAACTTCAATAATGCTTCGCATAAAATACATCATGTTCGAATGAGGCTACACCGCAAAATAGAATAACAAAAATATATACATAAAACACCACTTCATAAACATTTCTTAAAAAAAATATATATATATATATAGACACATCTAAGCACTCTTAGGACAACCCTCGCTCGCCTCTGCACCTACAACATAATATGGACAAAAAATATATAAAAGAAATATAGTAGTTAGCCTATCTAATAACACGATAAGAATGATACTATGCAGTGCCTCAAATGTATATCAATGACAAGAAATAATGTAAGTATGTCTGTTACGCAAATGCAATGCCAATACTCACATATACATCACCATGACTAAACCTAACCAACACACCCTGCCACGACTCAAAGTATAAAGGTAGAACTAGTATCTCATAACATTTGATAAAAGTTAGGTTATATTCTGCGTGCCCTTTCCTACAATCCAATGCACTTTCGGGGCGACGTCGGTCATAGGTCCGACTTGTGTATCTGTTAATATTTTGAGTTGTCAAGATGCTCCCTACACAGGTTTCCCGATTCTCACGGAAAGGCGCCAAGCTTTCTCTATAATTTCCACCGCATAAAAAGGTTGATACTTGGTTCCAAAAAAAAGGGAAAAGATTTAATACCAATATGATACAACACGTGATATTATTTATCAAAATCACATTTAAAACAACCGCATTTAAAACAATATCTCTTTTAAACACCACTGCAATAAATTCGCTTTAAAACATCATATTTAGTCTGTATTGAACCTCAACATTAACATTACATTAAAACTTAGCATTTACTTCGCAGTCAGGACTCCGCATTTACTACGCATTCAAACCTCTGCATTTGCTTCGCATTCAAAACTTTGCCATTGCTTTTAAACATCGTTTTCAAACCTTCGCTTTTAGATTCTCTACAACAATATAGTTTTAATAAAATTCCGCTCTTAAATCATTTTCAACTTTGCATTTATTGAACGCCCCGGAATTTCAACTCAAACTCGAGCACGCACTTGCAATTATTTATAACATAAATAATTCAAATATAATTATAAACCAAACTATAACAATAAACCAAGACGACGTGTGTCTAAATCCACAAATGTAACTGTTATTCAATATGTAAAAGTTCACATGAAAACCTCTACGATAACATAAATTAATAACCATCCGACTCTTATCATGTTTTGGACTCTTATTATATTAAACATAAATACATCAAAGTTTGCAATATTGGCCAACGGCCTATATTAGTTTGGAAAACCACAAATAAAAATAAATAAGCATAAACCTTTTAGACCTCGCCATCCTCAAGTGAGCATCGACCTAAACTTATTTCCTACAATCAACCCTACCTATTTCTGCTTGGCATTTTATAAGAAAACAGTTTCAACAGGCAACCAAGTAGGAATAAGTCAGATTTGCATCCAATAGTAAAGGAACGATAACATTGCGAATACGATATAATAATAGCCAAAGTAATTGTTTAGACAAGACTAAGTAATATCGACCAACTAAACTTACATTAGCTAGCAGATTTTTCAAGCTTCAACAGTTCTGGTATAACTAATGTGACAATCACAACTTAAATATAATTTCATTAACTTATACGCACATCCAATGACAACAACCAGCTAATCATATACCAACCAACATGAAATGTAATAATCATCGATATGACCAACACAAACAATAACTCGGGCACCGTATCCCAATACGACCGACAACCCGGGCACCATATCCCAACTCGAGCACCGTAACTCAAGGCTTTATATATAAATGCTTGTTGATAGCCTTCCCTATCCTGAGTTCCCATGAACCTTTTCAAGGTTGGTACGAAGTTATTGGAATCGATACGTACTCCTAAATGCCTTTATACCATTTGATGGCCACAGAATGTACGTACTCCCATGCTGTAAAATAATAAGCATTCATATCTCATTTTCCATTTAACAAGTTCATTATGACACACGTTCGTCGATGACATGTCCCGATACTCAACTAGCATCACTTTTTTCCCTATCACATTAAATCTCATTCAATTGTCTTTCTAATGGTTCAAATTTCTGAGTTCTTTAGAAATAGTTATGGCCTTTTTCATGAAAGAGGAAAAATTATCCGAATCAATGACCTATCTGACCCATTGCCCGATCAGTCAGGGACCCCACTGGTTTTTTTTCTGATCAGTCTAAACCTCCCCGGATCGGTCCAAGCACAACAACCCCATACCCGACTGGTCCAACCCTTTTTCAGACTAGTATGGGCCCTAAATACTAATTAGTCACGTCCAAACATTAGCACGACATGCTACAAACTCTAAAATATATTAACCCACACATCTAAGCTATCAAATCTCAAGTTTCATTGTAATTGAATTACCAAACCACTACATACCTTATTTGAATTGAAGGAAACACCCTAAAAAGGCCCAAAACGACAACCTAGATGTCACCTTATGAAAGAATACCAACCAAAGGGATTTCTCACAACAACGAGGACGACAAGATGAGTTCGAATCCACCTCTTGATCATCGATTGGACCGCTTATTCTCCATGAACCATAGGGTTTTGTATAGATCAATCTAATGTAAGATCTAACGTAAGAATGAGGGGAGAGGAATAAACTTGCAGTATTATTCTAACAAAATTATCAATACGGTCCTTATATTTCTTAGGGCCCTACTACTCCCCCTTGAAATAATAAACTTTGTTCTCGAAGTTTGACCATACTCAAAATTTTTCCACCTCCTAAGTTGTTCCCATTATAACAATTCTAAAAGAGGTTTTACTCGTCCTCAAAATCTGTATATTAGATACCTCTTCATATAGCCATAATGTTGTCAGTGAATTTCCAAGTTAATCTCCCAATGTACTTCCTCATTTAGATTCTACTCTCCTACTATCACCTAACGACGAGCCACAAAATCTACCAGTCATCACACTTATACTTATTCCTTACAAAACGTCTATTGTACTAAGTATTTCTTTTCTTTACTGTCGAATATTCGGAAATTACTAATACTCCTGTTCCTTTGACACCTCTACTTAACTTCTAGACTCATTGCATTATCACTTTAATCCATCAAACCCCTCAATGTCTTCGGATAAAACAAGAATCTACAAATTCCCTTATTGCCCCCGCACTATCCAACAGTAAGGGTAACTTCCAATATATCTCTAGTTACACGCGAGCACTAATCAACATAATTGTCTAACATGCAGGATAGGTTTACATAAACACCAACCTTATCCAACCACAACATCAATTCCCTCAGGCAAATGTCATATACATAGTTCTGCAACCTCATATGCAAAGTTATATAACACATGACACTTCCAGCTAAACAATAGCCTAGGTCAACGCAAATATACAATATAACTAACTATATGATAGTATCTGACAAGTCAATTATGCTTATTTGCTTCAACACCATACAATAACCAAAAATCACACGACCTAGACCAACACATTCAATCACACTACAATAAGAATCCCACTACACATTCAATCACACTACAATAAGAATCCCTCTGTCAACAATGACAATTACGATAAACGTTAGAATAAATATGCTCCGGAGGCCTAAAAACAACCACATTAAATCATGGAATGAATGTACTCTCAAGATTCACCAACATCATGACAATCACCTCAACGACCGCACAACATCGTATCAAAGACCACACGACCCCACATCAATGACCATACTACATCATATCAATGGCAATACAAAATCATATTGACCACCACCACAACCACGATGATCCTAACAATATTTCTCTTCAACTCAACTAGGAGAATTTCATGATGACTCTATAAACTAATCATCTACAATACCACTATTTCCGTACTGATTAAGGGGCACTCGTATGGATAATTGATGTATCCTTCAAACAAGTCTCACTAAAAATACATATATGACCTCTGACCAACTACTCCTACAAGCAAAGGTTTGAAACGCTAAACCACATTGAAGCTATTCTCGACCAACAACCAATACTATTGACATAACATTGAGTGAAGTACTTATCTCCGACACCTAATTGATAATCTTGATAATACTCCATCATAACAAGATTAACTTACCAACCGATAATGACCAAACTCATCAAACATGTGCGTTCAATCTTTTCCAAGGTATTTATCTCACATATGCATTAACTACTTTATATAAACCCATTCTCCAAACTACTACCATACGTCTCTCATTCAAGCATACTAGCAAATATTAAGACTCTACAAATTAACAGTTTTACCCTTAATCCATGCAACGTCTCTAAGACAGTTTTACTTTCCCAATACTAACATCACCTACTCGGCATACATACAACACTTGTACTTTGTATGTTACTTTCCAATACTTTATCAACCATCTGTAGGCTACTAACTCTACATATATGCCAACATCTCCGTCTTGTCACATCCGTCTCTAAAGTTATAACTCGTCATCATCATATCCTTTACTCTTTTACAATTCTCAAACCTCTCAACCTCATATTTTGGTAATTCTCATCCTTACTAAACTTTTATTATCTAATATCCAATCAAACATTTCCAAACACTCATACAATACCCAATTCTTTGGTTTTTATGCCATTTTCACATGCATAATAACTGGCAGTTCAACCCATCATATTATACAACTCATTCTCTTAGTCACCCAGATCACTTAACACATCAACTAGTCGTCTAGTGCAATTCACCATTCATCTCAAACTAATAAAAAAAACATAAGTCCGTCTCTTATTAAATTCACCGTCTCTTATTAAATTCATACTCCCATCCCAAAACTCACCTTCTACCCTCGCCAACACAACCTTATAACTAATCACATCATTCGCCAATCAAAAGCTATGTATTTAACTTCTTCCTCATCATCTTTCCATCACAACATCGTTAATCCCCGTTTGCCTAATGTCTACACACCGAAGTCAATCCGCACGAGTACCTTGTTTACCGCAACTAATTAGAGTACCATCCCATTACTGCATCCCATACATACCATATCTAAACTTAAGAGAGTAACTCAAAATCAATCACATGTTTGCATTTTATACTATAAAGAGAATGGGCACAAAAATCCAAATCACTTGTCATTAACCTTGTCCACTAGTAGAGAATTAGGTTGGGCCTACAGGGCGTCCCCTGTTTATCCAACACAGAGCTAAGCCTTGACGTCCGCTACAACAAGTTAACAGTTTCTAAATATATAAAACACATGTATGAAAAATGACGCGACTCATGGATTGATGTAAATAGAGCACACAAACACACAAAATATATAAGGCCAAAATAAAGAGCTTAAAGACATCCAAGTTCCTAGACGCTTACCCTGTGTCTAGACATAGCTCACCCGAGACTTCCCACCGACAGACCCGACAACCTAAAGTTCCCATGGTTATCGTATACCTTGTGTTTTGGTACTAATTGTAATATCCCGGAATTTCAACTCAAAACCGAGCATGTCACTTGCCACCATTTATAACATAAATAATTCAAAGATATTTATAAACTAAACTATAATATCAAACCACAATGGCATGGGTCTAAAGGCACAAATTTAACCTTTATTCAACATGTAAAAGTTCACATGAAAAACTCGACGACAACATAAACTAATAACCACCGACCCTTGTCATGTTTTGGCCTCTTATTACATTAAACATAAATACATCAAAGTCTACAGTATTGGCTAACAACCTACATTGGTAGGAAAACCACAAATAAAAATAAATGAGCATAAACCTATTAGATATCGCCATCTTCGAGTGAGCATCGACCTAGACCTGTTTCCTACGATCAATCCTACCTGTATCTGCTTGGTGTTTTGTTAGAAAACAGTTTCAAAAGATAACCAAATAGGTAAGAGTTTGATATGCATCCAATAGTAAAAGAACGACAATATTGTGAATACAATATAATAATAGCCCAAATAATTATTTGTTCAAGACTAAGCAATATCGACCAACAAACATACATTACCTAGAAGATTTTTCAAGCCTCAACACATACGGTATGACCAATGCGACAATCACAACTTAAATATAAATCTCATAAACTTATATGCATATCCAACAATAACAACCAACTAATCATACATCAACCAGCATGAAATGTAATAATTATCGATATGACCGACACGAATGACAACTCGGGCATTGTATCACGATATGACAGATGATTCGTGTACCGTATCTCGACTTGGGCATCGTATCCCGACCAACAAACTTACATTAGCTAGAAGATTTTTCAAGCTTCAACATATACGGTATAACCAATGCGACAATCACAACTTAAATATAAATCTTATTAACTTATATGCACATCCAATAATAACAACCAGCTAATCATACATTAACCAACATGAAATGTAATAATCATCGATATGACCAACACGAATGACAACTCGGGCATTGTAGCACGACATGATAGATGACCCCTGTACCGTATCCCGACTTGGGCACTATATCCCGAGGCTTTATGCGGAAAGGCTTGTAGATAGACCTCCCTATCCCGAGTTCCCATGGGAATGCCTTAGTACCATTTAAAGGCCGCGAAATATACGTACGTTCATGACATAGTATAGTTTAAATCATAAAAAGGTCATGGAATAGATGCACTCCCATATTGTAGAATAATAAGCATTGATATCTCATTTTCCATTTAACAAGTTCATTACAATACATGTTCATCTACGACATGTTCCGGTACTCAACTAACATCATTTCCCCCCCTATAATATTAGGAATGGTTGACAAAATCATTCAATTACTTTTCCAATAGTTCAAATGTAGCTCAATTCCGAGTTTTCTAGAAAGAGTTATAGCCTTTTTCATTAAAGAAAAAAAAGTTGTCCAAACCGGGAACCGTTCCAACCCGTTTTCCGATTGGTCCATGACCGTATTGGTTTTTGCCCAACTAGTCCAACCTCCCCGGACCGGTCCAAGTTATAATAGCCCCATGCTCGACCGGTCCAACATTTTTTGGGATAGATCCGGGCCTCAAGCTATACATTAGTCATGTCCAAACATGATCACAATATGTTACAAATTCTAAAATACATTAACCCATACATCTAAACTATCAAAGTCTCAAGTTTAATTGCTATTGAATCATCAAACCTCAATTTACCTTATTCGAATTGAAGAAAACATCCTCAAAAGCCCCGAAATGGAAACCTAGACATCACTGCTATGAAAGAACACCGACTAAAGGGATTTTTCACAATGACGGGGATGACAAGGCGAGTGGGAATCCTCCTCTTGATCGTCGATTGGATCATTTTTTCTCCATGACCTGTAAAGTTTTGTATTGTTACTCCCTCCCCCCCGCCCCCCCAAAAAAAAAACTCCCCTTCCTTTCGCTTTCTATATGGAACGATCTAACGTAAGAATGAGGGGAGTGAAATAAACTTTCAGTATTTTTCTAACAAAATTACCAACATGGTTCTTATATTTCTTAGGGCCTTACATTTATCATTGCAATTAAACATCGCATTTAAGCCTTCCTCTATCACATTTAAAACATCACCACTGCATTTATATCTCTGCATTTTAATCATTTTTTTTGAAATCCTCCACAATGAAACAATTTATCAAAACTCCGCTTATGAATGCCATTTGCAGCAATGACTCGCCTACACATGCTCGTGTGTTACACATATTAACATAATTGATAACTTACGGCTACACATACTTTTAACTTTACAATACATACAAACAAGCAAAGAAATTAAAATAACGAACATGAAATCAATACTTAATCCAAGATGAGATACACACGTTGAACTCATATATTGTTATTTCATAGAATACTAGTATCTCTAATGCCTCTAAACGTTACACGAAAGCCATACAAAGAAAACCCCCCAAATGCACATTCATTTGACTTACTAGTTGATCTAGCTACACAACGTGGATCAATATGCACTTAGAGACAAAAACAATATCCACAAGATAAGGAATAGGGTAGACAAATTTATTTTGATGCACCCTAGAGGTACGGAGATCGAGACATCGCAAACAAACTAGTGGAAAGATGAGGCATACCTTAAAAGATATCCCTCGCAACAAGGATCATAAATGTGCATTTATTTTCAATAAACAACCACTTTAGCTAGATGAAACAATGAGAGAATATTGAAGCAGAAGGAGAGCACCACATACTCACACTACTCTCTTTCTCACCTCCAGTCATAAAGGAGGAAAAAGAAGAGTGACTAATATTTAAGTCGCACCACACTACACACATATCCATATACTCCACCACAATATAGCACTACACAATAATTATACCAACTTCAATAATTAAACATAATAAAAATAAATAATATAATTAAATTATATTTAATAATATTATTTATTTAAGCAAAAAATTCACTCGGTGAAAATCTAAGAGTGTTAATCAGTGAAAATCTATGCGGTGAAATGGGTTGAAAATTTTTGTGAAAACATGTGATAATATAATTGAACAATGTGTGTGTATGAAGAGTAGATGGTATGATTCTATAAATTTTTTTTGTCAAAAGAAAATGGTATGGCTTTTGATTTTACTTGAGTGGGTTCCAAGTGGCTTTTGTCAAGATAGGGAAGACTATTAACTATATCTTTATGTGTATAGCTACGCAGGCCTATGATATGACCCGTAATGTGTGTTTAAAATATGTAGCTAAAAAGTATAGTTGATATACTTGGAGATGATGTAAATTTACTATGAGATATATGTATTCTTGGAAAATTTATATATTTTGGAAGCCAGTAGTGGATTGTTGTAGTTGTTATATATCCTGCAGTATTGTTATACGTAATTTCTTGTTATTGTTACCTTTTAGTATAGTATTCATAACTGCATGTTTGAGATGTATTCTTTTATTTTCTTTTGTTTTCTCCTACAAACCCCAAGTAGAAATAGGTAGGGAAGGTTTTCATATATATGTCTAGGATTTGTGCTGGAGTTTACTCTAGTAGGTGTCATAGGTGTTTATTTTTAATTTGAGATAGTAGTTAACTTATTATTTTAGGTTGTTGGGCTAAGAGATGTTTTATACTAGTTTTAACTATTTTTTATCTTTCCATTGTTTTAAATAAATAAACAAAATATTTTATGCCAACTTACTTTAAGATTTATTTGATTTTAGCTGGATATTTCTGTCACTTGTGATGATTATTCATGGATATTGGTTGGTTTAGCCTTTATTATGGTTGTTTTATATTTATATACGGTGTTATTCTCATGCTCGAAAGATGGTAAATCCAGGACATGACAGGATTGAGCATCATAGGAAATTAAAGGGGCTAAACCTTGATTATTCGAGTGCAAAAATTGATATATAAAAATATTGGACACCGGGTCATTTTTTAAATTAAAATGGGTTGTATCCTCGTCTGTCTCACATAGTTCCATCACTGCAAACATATCATTTGACAGAGAATTTGCTTGATTGCAACTTTCAAGTAAAAAGAATTTCTTCTTCCAGCTAAAACAAATGTTAGATGGATGTAACTTAAATTCTTTAGATGTTTTAAATTAAAAAGATGACAAAAAAAAATTAACATAGAAGTTGATGAACCAAATATGAGTTAACTTCTAAAAGAAACCAACGATGGTAAACTTAAATATTGTAACGAAACAAAATAATTGTAACCAAACAAGGACCTATGCCGAAAATGAGCACTAGTAATCAAATGTTTTTTAATCCGAGAACAAATTAACATGCTCGTTAATTGTGGTTTGTCATAGTCTTGGATACATAGTCTAGACAAAAACCAGGAACTCAAATACTTTAGGCTTATATATGACATGATAATAGAAGACATGGTATTAGAATATACACGAGATAGAATGCATGTGATCTATCGGTCTTTCAACATCGTACTGCAACCGTCTGTTTTGCTACTTGCGACTCCTTTCTTATCGTGTTTTTCTTTCTTTTTAGTTTTTGACAAACTCCGGGTATTTATTTCAGTGGAGACGTAAAATTTGGCCAAACAAGCATCAAATTTCTTTTATTACCCATCTCGCAAAGAACATAAATAATCTAACTCTATTATAAAAGTGTGAAAAATTCTAAAATTTCCTCCATTTTAC
>MKEJ01047263.1:0-13351 GCA_001753735.1 Embelia ribes | reverse complement strand
GTACGGGGTGGGGGTAAGGATAAGTCCATCCCCGCCTCCATCCCTGCATAGGTTTATACGGTATCCCCGTATACGTCCACTGTTCAATACGTATAGTCCATTCTCGGTCCAAATGGGGCGGATTTGGACGAATACCCTTTTTTTTCCGGTCCACTGCTATCCCTAATCACATGATTGCTCATTGTAATAGTCAAAGTATCATACATTTGTCCAAAAATCAAATGTATCATGAGCGGACCAAACATATTGATGTTAGATATTATTTTGTCCGATATATTGTAGCTCAAGGAAAAATAAAAGTTTAGAATATCGGAACAACAAATAATCCAATAAATATATTAACAAAGTCGGTTCCCATATCTAAGTTCAAGTATTGCTTGGACTTGATTGGCGCACACAGTATATGATGCCCTCCGGGGCTTAGCGAAAACAAATAAGAGAAATTTCATAGCTATATCTACATAGGTTTAAGGGAAAGATTTGTCGGCAAAGTACAATTCTATGTAGGATTTGCAAAGTTTGAAAGGTAAAATGACGATTTGTTCACATTTGTGGTACTCATTCTCCATATGAACCTGTGCCATCCAAAGCATTTCAATTTGGAATTGAGTTCCTTTATTTCACATGGCCACAAACTTCTTATAAATACATGGTTATCTAGAGCGACAAAAGCATCTCCAAATTCATCCAAAAAACTAGTAAAGGAAGCTAGTTTTGGTGTGTATGAGTGGTGTGAGGAAAATATATCTTGAAAATTGTGAGGTTAATTCTTGTGTACATAATTTTTACCAAGAATTATTGAGTGTTTCCCACATTCTAAAATTTTTCTTTATATGGTGAAATTTTTTCTGATGTTCGCAGTGGACTAAGCTTCGGGCTAAACCACTTAAATCGTTCTCTTGTACGTTGCCATATTCTTTATTATCTCCTATTACTACTACTTTATTACTGTTCAAAACCTCAATTACAAAATTTCTTCCCAACATTGTAATTTGTCGATAAATCTCCCCTTCAAACCCATATGGATATGAGTATGAAATTTCTCTTCTCTGCTTTCGCTAAGCCCCAGAGGGCATCAGATACTGTGTATGCCAATCAAGTCCAAGCAATACTTTAACCTAGATATATAAACCGACTTCGTTAACATATCTGTTGGATTATCCGTTGTATTGATCGTCTGACCTTTTATCTTTCCTTGAGTTACAATATCTTGGAAAAAATGATATCTAACATCAATATGTTGGGTCCGCTCATGATTCATTTGATTTTTGCTCAAATGTATGGTACTCTGACCATCACAATGAACAATCACGTGATCCTATTGTAGACCCAACTTGCCGCGTAGCCCTTGCTGCTGAGTAGCCTTTGCAGCCAAGTAGCTTCCCCACTACCTCAGTTATAGCCATATGCCCCACTTCCGTAGTTGATAATGCAACTATATAGTGTAATATTGCTTTCCAACTAATCGCAGAGCCTAAAAGAGTGAAAACGTAACCTGTTAGACATCTCCTCTTAACAATATTAGCAACATAATCCGAATCAACATATCCAACTGCAATGTGATGAACAACACTGCCTCAATCGAAGTCCAAGCCAATATCCATGGTTATCCTCAAGTATCTAAATATCCATTTCACAGCTTGCCTTTGAACTTTATCATAACTACCCATGTACCAGCTCACAACATTGACTGCTTGTGAAATATCTGGCCGAGTACATACCATTGCTTACGTAAGTCTTCTAACTGTACTCGCATATGGAATTTTGGACATCTCTTTTGCTTCGTTCTCATTTTCTGGTGACAAGTCCACCGAAATCTTAAATTGAGTAGTTAATTGGTTAATCATAGGTTTAGAATTTTGCATCCCACAATGGTCAAGAACTTTCTCAATGTACTTCTTTTGTGACAAGTACAACTTGCCCGCTCTCCTATCTCTGTAAATTTCCATTCTCAAAATCTTATTCGCCGCTCCCAAATCTATTATTTCAAATTCACCACTAAGTTGAGCCTTTAACTTATCAATCTCAACTTTATTCTTTGCAGCAATAAGCATGTCGTCAATGTACAACAATATGTACACAAAAGAATCATCTTTGCACTTCTAGAAGTAGGCACAACTATCATAGTTACTCTTCGAGTAGCCATGTTTGATCATAAATGTGTTGAACCTCTTACACTACTGCCTCGGCGATTGTTTTAAACTATATAATGACTTTTTCAATTGGCAAACCCGATCTTCTTTTCCTAGAACAATGAACCCTTCTGGTTGATTCATATAAATTTATTCTTCAAGGTCGCCATGTAGGAATGTTGTTTTGACATCCATTTGCTGGAGCTCCAAGTCAAAAGCAACAACCATAGCAAGAAGAACACGAATAGATCTATATTTTACGACCGGTAAAATACTTCATTATAGTCAACACCTTCCTTCTGACTATATCCCTTAGCAACCAAGCGTGCCTTATACCTTGCATCTTCCCTATCAGATGTTCCTTCTTTCCTTTTGAAGGCCGATTTGCATCCAACAATTTTTTTCTCCTTAGTGGTTTAACAAGCTCCCAAGTCTGATTCTTATGAAGAGACTCAATCTTCTCATTCATCGCAATAGTCCATGGAGCTGATTCTTTACTTGCAACAGCTTCTCAATAAGTCACAGGTTATTTGAATTCAATTGTTTCCACCGTAGTCAATGCATAGGAAACAAAATCAGTATGACTGTAACTCATGGGTAGTTTAATCACCTTTCTCGATCTGCCGGTAGCGATACTATGTTGTTGAACCTGTAGTGTATTTCCAACTTTTGTATCTTGCACCTCTTCTTCAATAGGTTGATTTGAAGTTACACGAAGTGGTCCACTTTCTAGCTTTGCCTTCTTTCCAAAATCAAAATCTTCTTGTTGATCAACAACTTCCTTTCTCGGATGCAGCATGGCCGATTCATCGAAAGTAACATCTCTGCTGATGAAGAACTTATGTCACACTTCCATCACGGAGGTTGTGAGTTTGACTGATGGGGCTAGCAAACTGTGTGTCTTGCTTATCAAAAGTAATTTTTGATTAAAAATAAAATAAAATCACAAGTACATTAACAATGGAATGATTTTGGTATATGTGTCACTTCAATCACGGAGTTTGTAAGTTTTAACTTTGGGGCTGGCGTACCTTGTGTGTGCTCTTACCAAGAAGTAAATTTTGATCAATTTGCGTGAATAGTTTGCAAAATTGAAAGTTGGTTGTAAGTTTGAACCATGGGGCTGGCTTACCTTGCGTGTCTTCTTACCAAAAAGTAATTCTTGATCAATTTGCTTGAATAGTTTGCAAAATTGAAAGTTTGATGCTAAGTCGCTTGGTGGTTGATGATGATCCTTCTGGACCTCCTCAATCGCCTAACTTGTATTTGAAGAATCGACATCTCAAGCAAAGGAAAATAAAAAAAACAGTACGCAACTTGTGTTCAGGTGGGGGGAAGAAAACTATCTAGTAATATAAGAAATGAAAGAGTTCAACTCGGTTTTGGAAATTCCACCTTCCTTCACGGCCTTCTGAGTGATCACTCCCAGCTCCTTCACCCTCATCCTGCTTTTTTCTCCTCCTTTTGATGCCATTAGCTTTTTGATAACTTTTGCAAAGGTTTCTGCATTCACTAGCTTTCCTTGATCCTTCCATCGATCAACTAAAAACCCATCTTCAATATATTTGTTACAAAAAACACATTTTTAGGCTGGTCTGAATGTATCAGCCAGGCTGCAATAGGCACTCCCATGGCTATACTCTCCTGTCACGAGTTCCATCAACAATGACTTGTGAACCCTCCTACCGAAGGGTGCCCCAGAATCTCCACCTGAGGCGCCCATTCTCGCTCCACTATTCCAAACTCTTTCACCCTCTCTTGAAACCCTTCCGGCAGTAAAACTCTCTTCTCCTCCCCTTTAGAAATATCTCCTCTATCTGCATCTCTCAACATCCAAATGAACTTTAGTTTGCTTTTTTCCAACCCCATTGCAAGCTCTCTAATTTGTTCTTCGGTCAGAATAGTGGTCGTCCCAAAAGAAATGTATAAAACAGTTTTGGGGTCTTGTTTATCTAGCCACTCAAGACACTTACTGCCCATAGTTTCTGATTTTTGCTAATTATGTCCTTAGTTTGCATATCAATGCAAGTCCCTTCCATCGATCTGCACGAGTTATATATACCTCCAGCCAGACGTCCCATAAACTCAGTTTGCAGAGCTATGAACTTTAGAAGATCCAAGGGGTAACACCCTTCTATGGATGGGAGCCCTTGAGGTTCTGGGATGGGTTTTCCGAAGAATTGGCATCCATCAAAGAAGTTAAGTAAAAGCACAGGTCGGGTGAAAAACATTGGATTCTGCATTTGGTATAGTTACTATATCTTGGACCATGTAAGTTACTAGAACATCATGGATGATGACTACTCTTTTTCTGGCGGTCCGGCGAGTTCTTTGAGGAGCTCCATCACAGGCTGGCAGAGGTGACCAGTGGCTTTGAAGGATGGGAGTAGGTGGGAAGGGAATTTATGTGTAGAGTTTGGGTCTGGGGGAGGAGACAGAAATGGAGGGGAGCAAAGTTCATGGAAACGGATTTTACTATTAGCGAGGTGGTTTTTATGATTGAACTGGAACTTGGACTGGTGGATGTGAGTGGTGAAGCTAGCATTGTGAACCCAGAGATCGTAGGTGGTGATAAGGCACGTGATTTGGAGGAGCTGGTTGAGGTGGCTTTGGCACGGTAGAGGAACCATTACCACCACCACTTTAGCTTCTTTGCTGAATTCTCCCGTTGAGTCCATCTTGTGAATTGATTTGTTACTTTTTTCTTCCCAAAGGTTCTCTTACTAATTTTGGGACAAGTAGCGTGGTGGTTTTGATATCTAGTTTTTGTGCATTTTATCTTGTATCATCTTTCTTTCCTGGCCCGTACAAGTACCTGTGGATGGAAAAATTTGAAAAGATTGTCCTGTTGTCATCTTCTGTTTTGTTTTGTGGGAAGTAGGAACCACTTGATTTCAGTGGCTTTGTTTGTTTTCTAAATTGTTAGATCCAGATTTGTGCCCACAAGTCCTGAGTCATTTTTGTGTGCCCAAAATTCATCCCGAGACGATATTGTACGGGATAAGATATCACATGCAGATTACAAAAATCAATCCAACCTTTGGTAATTCTAAGCCCAGGTGTCCAGATATCCCATCCTCTTATCTTTTCGTGTAAGGCTTCTCATCTTAGATCATATTTTTGCAAAAGTTGACAATTGTATCTGTTACTGTAATCTCATAATTTGCCAATTCTCCCAAAAGCAAACACGGCAATGAAGATAAATTCTTTAATGGTTGAGATCAACCTAAAGCAACTATGCTACCAGCAACTCTTGACAATAGAAGCTTGATCAAAACATTGCTATTATCTAGGTTTAATGCACCAAATTGAGCACCGGATGTAGCTTGAATGAAACAGGTCAAGTAGATTAACAAATTTTATGGTAGGGAGAAAAATACAGAATAGACATTTCATGTTAGGAACGAGCCAGGGAAAACAGGAGGCATGAGCTTTTGGACCGAGTATTTAGCAGGATATTTCAAAGTGAATGTTGGTACATGGTAAGCTCGTCCTCTGTTATAAAGGTGCCGAGAGATTCACAACTAGGGTGGAAACCAGATTTTATTTGTGAATGAACTAAAATGTTGCGCTGTTATTTTGGTGCAATTTCTTGGCCGTAAACACTCTTGTTTCAGTTTCAAACATAAAAGGTAGATCTGATTATAGTATTGACTGAGACAGTTTACCTTGGGCTTATGTTTGCCTTTTTATTTTAGTTTCACCTAAGTTTTGGTTTGACTTCTATGATTATACAAATTATGGCTACTGATAGATTTTAGAAGCTTGTTCTGATATTTGCAAAACATTAGGTAAGTTCTTTATTGGTGATTTCCCCTGTGTTCTATTAAGAGATTATGGAGTACAGAGTCACCCTCAAATTAATGTCAATTTCATCACTCATCTCTCTCTGTTCTATCTATTGAAAATCTCATTCATGTGCATTCTGCTGAAGTTTTAGACTTGCCCACATACTCAGAATTTTTCATAATATTCCAAACGACGAATTGGTAACCCCCTTTCTTTGCAGAAATATTTTATACTTGAGCTTATGATGCTATCTAATTATTAGTATAGTTTTAGCTTTCGCTTTTTCTGTTGCTTTCAGATATATGTGTCGAGTTTTCCTTGGAGGGTATAAATAATACTTCCACAAATAATGCTCTGAAGAGATGTTTTAACAAATTGCTCATTGGAATGACAAATGCAAAGTCCAGATGTGGCCGATAATGACTCTTCCTACATTGAGAAAAGCAAAAGGAGAGAAGCAAAGACGATTCAGTTAATGAAAAGGGAAAGGATTTGATGCGACGAGTTTCTTGAGGGTAATGAAAACAATCTAGTTATATGGCCGACGAAATAATTCAATTCCATTTTAGAAACTCCACCTTTCTTCCCGGCCTTTTGGGTGTCCTTTCCTGGTTCCTCAACCCGCTTCCTCGTCTCTTTCCCCTTTTTTAATATCATCAACCTCTTGACAACTTCTGGCATGGTCCATGAAGTCACTAGCTCCTCTCTGTTTTTCCACTGACTAACCGCTAGACCTATCTTCAACTCATCTGTTACCAAAAGATGCATTTTAGGCTGATCAGAGTGCATGACTAGGCGGCTAGGGGCACACCCATGGCGATACTCTCCATGCACGAGTTCCATAAACAATGACGCATCCACAAGAAACTTCTTCTTATCTTCCCCTGAAAAATATTTCCTCTATTCGCATCTCGCAAATGAACTTTTGCTTGCTTCATTCCAACCTCACTGCCAACTCTCTGGCCTGTTCATCGAAAAATGATGTGATGGTTCACGTTCTGTTTATCTAGCTGCTCCAAATTCTTATGCCTGCTATTATTCAACCTCGAGTTCTCTTAGTCACGCTGGACTAATGGCTGACCACAAAAAAAAATAAAAAAAATAAAAATAAAAATAAATAAATAATAATAAAATGCTTGCTTTTGTTGATCTAGTCCTTTTGAAAATCAATATAAGTACATTCGATTGATCCGGAGTTATATATGATTCTCCGCTTAATATTGTACCAGAATTTAGCTTGAAGAGCTATGAACTTGAGGAGGTTCGAAGAGTAACAGCCTTCTATTGAAGGAAGCCCTTGTGAATCTATTATTTATCGGACTATTATTTGTGATCGAAGAAGTATGAGATTTTACACGTTGAAGTGGTTACTTGAATTTCTAAAGCACTACAAATGATGAGTGGTCGGCGTTAGGGATACAAAAGAACTGAACGGTTCATGAAGAAGTTTAGTCGTGACCCTTTACAACTTGATTGGTTGGAGGGGAGGGGTGGAGAAAGCTTTAGTGAATGCTTAGATGTTACCGTTGCAATTGAATTGTCATAAGCTTAATTATCCTTCCTCCGAAGCAAATATAATTTTGACAACATATACTTCCCCTCCATTCACGTCTCCTTCAACCAATCAAGCCCTTGAGGATTCGATTCGAGTTCATTCATCGATAAATGAGTCCAATAAAAAATAGAATATTCATTTTCAAATAAACGAATAGTTTTTAAACAACACTTGTTCGTTAAGACCTATACTTACGTGACTTATTTGAAAATAAATATATATGTATTTCAAATTGGGAAAGTAAATTTATATACATAAATACATATAGTTAAGATTAAGCATAGCAGAATAAAAATTAGCAAACGTGCTACTCCCACTGTCCACAAATAATTGCTTATATTTTTATTTTGTGGTTAGGAAATAAAGGAAATCGAATAGTTAATGAACATACTCAATCTCGAATTGTATAGGAACCAAATTGTTCATGGATGAGCGGGTGTGGAAACTAAAATTGGACTCATTAAGTACATAAACCGAACACTAACAATCCGCCTACCATTTGTTCATATGTTATCATAAAACTATTATTCCCTCCATCCATAAATAGATTATGCGGTCAAAATTGTACAAAATTTTGGACTAAAATAAAAAAAAAACTATTTTTTCATATTTTGAATGATTAAATTTATTAACTACTCCTAAAAGTTTTGTACTATTATTCTTATTTTAGTGAGAATAAGGGGGTAATGTTGACAATTTAGTAAATTTTAAATTAAATAAATATTCAAAAAGTCAAATGCACAACTTATTTTTGAACATTCAAAATATTTGACTGCATAATTTATTTGTGGACGGAAGGAGTAATATAATTTAAGATTTGAACCATAAATCTTTTGAGGAATAGTATACGTATAGAAATCGTATAAAAAGGATACAACTTCCTAAATGTCAACATCTTACGCATGGAACTGTCCCATTGAAATAGAATCAATCCACAGATGTTACTACATTATAGCTCGTACATTTTTGTGAATCGTTTTCAATTTTTCTTGTCTTGAGCCATGATATAGATGTAGAAGGGTATCTCCGTCACTACAACCAAACAAAGTGCGATACGAATGGGTCCCTTCCAATCAGAGTGCGAGATATATGTACTAAATCGTTCATAAATAAATTCGGATTTGGTTTGTCAAAGAATAGGATTGGGCTTATTTATTTAACAAATGAGCCGAGTCTGAACAATAAAATAGATCTTATTAGATACACGAGTTAGATTTGAACAATCCTTGATTCAACTTGTTAAAGACTCGGACTTGTTTGATTTATATATACATATATATATATATATAGTAAGTTAGAAGCGCTAGTGCACGCAAATAAACATATATGGTTCATATTCAGGTGACATAATTCTTCATGGGAGATGGTGAACTTCTGCTCCTAATCATCACTTTTACTCTCATAGTTTTTAGCCTACGGGCACGATGCTCCCAGTTCGCCACCTTTTGACTTAGGTTCATATTAAATATAATAAATAAATAAATAATGTGTCATTTCACCTGTTTGATATCTTTTTATATATACATAAAAATTATCTCATCCAACTGCCTTTTCTTTATTCGCGATATTTATACTTATAATTATTTGTCACATGTCCTATTAAATTATAATTTCAATACAATAGCACTTATCATAATAGAAATAATTAAAATTATATACATGTATATTAACTTACCTTTCATCCAAAAAATATATATTAACTTACTATAATAGAAATTATTAAAATCAAATTTAATTTAAGATCATGCACAGTCCCACAATATACATATATTTCTACATAATTTTAAGATAACCTATCATAATAGGAATTATAAAATTATATTTAAGAATCGATTTTTTTTCGGAAATAAATATTTTTATAAATTGATTCCTATCAATTTAAGATTTTTCATAAATTTTTAAAATATCATCTTAATAAATATTAAATTTTAAAATATTGTCATTATAAGATTTTCGCATACCTAAAATTAACTTAATTAGATATTATTATTTTTTTGTAAAATACTAACATAATATAAATGTTACCAAATTTGATATTTTATGAAATTATAAATAACTGGAAAAAAAATATCATATGAAATTTTTTATCAAAAATAATTACAATTAATATGATAAAAAAATCATAATACACACAAATCTCGCATCTTGAGGGATGCCATATGGTATTTTTTAATAACTTTACCCTTTTATTGTTACAATACTAAGTTGTGAAAATTATATAATATTGTAATTATTTGATATATCCGCTAATACGTGGTTATTAATTGGTGATTCAATGAGATATTCACTTTAATGATATTTTTTTAAATATTTAATAGATTGATAACGAATAATAATATATATAGATTCAAAACAAGCAAAATATTCATGAATAGGCTCGGACTCGTACAAGCCGAGTCTAACCAAACTCTCCAAACAAATGACTATGGTTCGGCTCGGCTCGGCTCGGCTCATTTGCAATCCTATGTACAGGTAATACAAATGTAATATAAGATTCATACGTAGTATGAGAATAATTTTATCCAAGTGAGGTATAAGTGTAGTATGAAATGCACTTATATCATATCGAATGAATATGAGCTTAATCATGAATATGAAATCACTTGCACATTCTCCCCCTCCAAGCTTATCTCTCTTGAAAGGTGAGTTTTATCCAGATTCTACAAATTAATCTTTCTTGAAAGGTGAGTTTTATCCAGATTCTACAAATTAATCTTTCTTGAAAGGTGAGTTTTATCCAGATTACTGTAATTAAAACGTCATTTTCAATAGTATACCGCGAAGCGTGCAAAAATTGCCGGCCCTCAAGATATGCATGATGTTAATGTTTCGACTTCTTCGAATATCTCTCATGTAGTAATTAGTTTTCAATTTCAGTATGTTCTGAATAAGTAAATGGTTCATAATTTTCTAAGATGTCTTTGTTTTGATTGCACGTATAATTTGGGAGAGGCTAATTTTGTCGCAACGGTTGACAAATGACGGGCCTAGATATAATATAATATTTGTCGCGGTACTTATATATATATATATTTTTATTATTTTTATTTTTTTTATTTTTTATTTTTGCAATTTAAAAAGTATTTATGGTTACAAATGGTGTATGAATTGCCAACGCAAGTATTATTTTCCTTTTTTGTTTTGTGTGATGCAGGGGAGTGCCAGAAATTCCAATAAGAGAGGACAAAATTTATTCTTTATTGTTAATTATTTTATATTTTTTTATAATTTAAAAAAAAATGAAAATAAAAATAATAATATATTTCATTACTAAGGGATTTAAGTTATAAAATAACTAGTTTTTTTTAAGCTACATTCTTTTAAAATTTAGTTGGTGATAGAAAATAATGATAAGTACAATTTGTTTTCCCAATATTTATGTCTATCAAATTAAAAAAAAAATCAAATATTACTTATTTCTTACTAGGAAAAATATTTAACCCATTATATATATGAGCTAACATTTTTAGGTAACAAAGCCCAATCCACAATATTTTTTTTTAGTATATTGTAATTTATTGAACAATTCATGACCTCAAATTTACTAAAAAAAATAAAATAAATGTATGTACTTGAAGAGGCTAAAACTTGAGCACACCGCAAGGCTACATTACCCTTTTAACAATTAGGCTACACAAGCCTTATTTAAAATCAATTTCATATATATATATATACATACATAATTTTTGAAAGTGGTGGTTTGGGGGGCGGGGTAGGGGAATTGCCCCCGGGCTCTGTCCTTGATTACTCTATATTTAGAGATAAATAGCTCTAATTTATTAGGCAGTAGTTGTCCATCATCAAGTGAGAGGAGCCCTCGTTTTCCAATATTCAAGTAAATATTTAATACATAATCAAAATCAACACCTAACAATAAAAATACAGTGATTAGTGTATAAAAGTTTAAAAGTTGGAGTTATAAAAATGAGCAAAAACATGACGTAAGTGACATTTTATGTTCGTTTTATGCATTATTTCGGAATTACGGTTCTTCGGTATTTATTTCAACAAATTCAATAAATGAACATAAATAATTATTTCTTGAATAATTGAACAAGTCATAAACACTCAACAAGTAGTGTTTAAGTGGAAACAATTGAAGATCAAGGGCAATAATTGAATTAATTAAAGTTGAAGCAAATTCAATCATGCTTCAACCATTTCAAACCCACCCTTTTTAATATTAGCTATCTTCTTCCACAAAGTCACGAAAAGGTGGCCCGATTTATCAAAATTTTCAACCGCCTTGCATTAGAATGACTTTATATTAGTTTAAAATCATTATCTTTGATGGTTGGTATCGTATTTGTATTATTGTATCATATTATTTTCAAGAAAAATTGAGAGCATTCTCCTTCATCTTCATCATCCGTAAGCTTTCTTGTAGAATTATTGAAGAATTGAAAGGATTAGCAAGTGTTTGTAAGTATTTTTACTTATTTAAAGTTGTCAAGATTAGTTAAGTTCTTATTCATGTTATAAAGTTCATTTACTTTCAATATTATCACATGTTAAAATAGTATTATTGTTTCATATTGTTGTTCCATATTATTATTCATAATTGTTGTTTGTATTTAGATATACAAACATGACTTTTTCTTTGAGTTTTATCAAACTCTTGTTATGTATAGTTTTATCATGTTAGGCTAAACTTAATCTTGCATCGAAGATGGAAATAAGTTAATTGAAACCTCGAATAATTTATATGTCAAGATTAATCTTTAAAGCTTAAAACCGAAAAAAGTGAATTAGAAAGTTATAATTTTGAACTTATCATTAAAATCACTTAATTGTAGTTAAATAGATTGACAATCTTTCAATGACACGTTAAATTGAATTAAGATAAGTAAACATAGTTTAAAATTTGTTGGAAGTAAAATTGAAATCACTTATTATAATTATCAAATTTGACAACTTTTCTATGACACTTTAAGTTGAAATAAACCAAATAATACATTTCCGTAACTTTCTAAATACTTTAACCAGTTAATATTTATAAAATGGTTTTAATTTAAAAAGTCAATCTATTTGAGGTAATTTAGAAAATATAAAATCGTAGTTATGGAATTTGTCAAATTCTGGCAATCACGTTTAATGAAAATCAATTGATAAATATACCTTTATAGCTTTATAAATTAAATCAATAAAAAACTTGACATATAAAGTACATGAGGTGGAAATTAACTTATTGTATTCCCCGATAAAACCAAGATCTTATTAATTGTTATTTCTCGATAATTGTTGTATATATTTTTTTATCTTATTCTCACAATTGAATTCTAATTAAATAAAAAATCACTCCCGTAATGGGAATTCCAAGGAGAAATTAGGATTAGTTATAATTTAATAAAAATAATAAAAAAAAAACGAATTTCATAAAAAGAATGGCGTGATTCGAATTTTCTTAGGATTTTTGTCACACTTAGGAGTTTCTGAGAGATCAATACACGGGAGTTTCTTTATGAGAAAACTACATTGTACCCTAGTGCACTTGCTAGATAAAAACTCTGCACTTTTTTGGTCCAGTTAATTTCTGGCCCATACATTTTCTTTTCTTTTTGTACACCGTAATTAATTTAACTTCCTGGGAATTCAGCGAAATTCTGATGGAATTTCTCACTTTTCAAGAATATGATCATTTCATTTATGACATAGTCATAACAAGTAGTAGATGCATTGTGAATATATAAGAAGAGGAGATAAATATATTATATTGAGTTTATGTAGCATATCATGAAGAGTGATTACATGTCATTGCGCGTGGCTTGGTTGTAGGGGAAATGTGGGCTCAAGTTTGTTGATTGTGGAGTGATGTGATGCGTGTATTGGAGTGGGATTTGGTTGTTGTTCCCCAGTTTCTGCGAGTTTTTCTCAT